>BHDV01000568.1:589586-676772 GCA_005406045.1 Adoxophyes honmai
TAAAATTTCACTTGTTTTTTTTATGGGGAAGATGTTGTGGGTAGGTTGACTACCCACATGAGATATTAAATCAGTTGCATACGTAGGCTCGGTGTTTCATTTACTACAGGCAGAGCACATGAATTCAAAAAAATCCAGTACCACCATTAGCGATTTCAGGGTAATCGGACAGGTTGCTAGCCCATCGCCGGTTGCTACCCCATCGCCCACAATACACTAACCCTTTCTCAGAGTCGACTCTTACGACACCCACGGGAAGAAAAGGGGAAGTGCTATTCTAACCCGGCACCACACGGTTTCGATTCTTGTTCTCCTATAATTTTTATTTTTTTATGCTGAGAAACAATGCCATCCGGCTTAGCACGACAAGGCGTGAGTCGAGTCGCGCTAGATGTGTCCTACGCCTACTGACAGTGAGATGAAAGTATTAAATAATACTAAATAGGTATGACGTTTAATTTTACTCCTTTTAACGCGCGGAACCCTAAACACAGAGTAATAGGCCCTATTATGCGTTAGTGCTGAGAGCAATCTGCTCATTTCTGTTGCAAAAATCTGGGTCATTGGTTATAATTCGAAAGCAACGAGGGTTGCCACGTTAAGACCTGCAGGGGTATTGTCTGACTCGTTTTGAATCGGCATGGGCCTGATGGAGGAAAGCGATCGTGATGCCGAACGTCTTGGTAACAAGCTTTCTTGTAAAATTGATTACCAAGGCGTAAAATATTTGATCAGTTGGCTTCAAACATGCTTGAGCAGGAGTTTTGACTGTTCCGAACGTTACGCGATAGCATTTGTTTCTTTTTTAAAGCGAGATTGGTTTCGACCTGTTAAATTTAAAGCGAGCGTTATACAATAGCACTGCGGAATCCAACACACTTAGGCAAGATGTAACATTCAACCGATCACAGCTCTCCAATCATGGTCGACTAATACATATAAATTTGTAAGTTTATAATAACAGATCAGCCAGAAAAATGTCGAGCTAAACTCGATTTAAAATGTTACTTATCCGTATTTTTCAAGATATAGGCGCAGCGCAGACGACAGTGTTTTGTGCGATCGAGTCTGTGGAGCAATAAATTGTCTGAATGGCGCGCTGACAGTTTCCAGGAATTTCTATTCAGAGTTTCGTGGAAACTGTCACCGCGCCATTCAGACAATTTATTGCTGCGGAGACTCGATCGCACAAAACTCTGTCGTCTGCGCTGCGCCTTAATGTAACAAATGAATAAAAACTGAAATTGCGCGCACGAAACCAATAATCTGCTATTTACAAGTATCATCATCATCAGCCTATATACATCCCACTGCAGGGCACAGGCCTCCTCTCAGTATGAGAGGGTTTGGGCTAGAGTTCCCACGCGAGCCCAATGCGGATGGGGAACTTCACACACAACGTTGAATTACTTCGTCGCTGTGTGTAGGTTTCCTCACGATGTTTTCCTTCACCGAATAGCAAATATATTTACAAGTATGCTACAACAAAATATGTGGCAGTGGATATTTTCGTCTAGTA
The DNA here is from genome assembly GCA_005406045.1 of Adoxophyes honmai. Lineage (NCBI taxonomy): Eukaryota > Metazoa > Arthropoda > Insecta > Lepidoptera > Tortricidae > Adoxophyes > Adoxophyes honmai. Next base: position 591,106 of record BHDV01000568.1, read on the forward strand.
AACGTTAATCAAAACTTTACGAAAAATTTTAGTTTGATGAGCTATTAAAAACGTTTACTGATTTTAATAAAATAAGTGTACTAGAATAAGCGACATTAAATGCATCGTAAAATTTTAAACGAGTGAACCGAAACTAACTTAAATTGATGTCCTACCGCGAAAATAGGTTAAAGTAATAATATCTAAGTTAGACTCGTATTCCGCTATAGAAATAGTTTTACAAGCGACATCTGTAGTTTTATAGGCGGACACAAAGTTGTATAGAAGTTTTTAAAGCTGGAATCACGTGCTAACTTTACAGAGATCGTATAAAGTTGGAAATCTTTCAGACGATGCAACTTTGTAACAGTTACCTACTGGCCCTGATTTATTGCGGAGACGAATGTAATGAGACTATATCTTATCGCGATACATTTTATTAGCAATGAATAAGATATTTACATTTATTTTGCTTAGTGTGGCTTTTTTAATTTCACAAATATTGTATTAAAACAACATTCAGTCATCTTGTAGGATTCTTCAACATGAAAGTGATGAAAAAAATTGCCGATGTATGTTATTTAGCTATGAATGATACAGTCAGACACACAGATATACACGTTGTGAAAATAATATCTACCTATACCTAATCCATTTTGTACAGTCAGGGAAAGTGGATGCTTAGCAGGTTGAGATACTTCTAAAATTGGCCTTATAACATGGCTAACCTCCATGGTGCATAACTGGCCGCTCACAAAAAGAATAAATTCAAAATTGCCGATTGGCTTTTGTTTTTTTATGGAGACTGATTTTGGTTGGCAAGGCGAAAAGCGAAAAGTGCTAAACATTCAATTTCCCTGACTGTACGACAAAAGTTACATGATTACCTAGATGACTTAGTTGCAATATTGTTGAAACTTGACAGACAAAAACTATGCGAATTCACGAAAAAATTTTGCACGCTCTTCACCAAACATTTTGCACTCATAAAAGGCAACAAAACTGGTGATCAATTATTCTATTACCTGACAAAACTCACGCAACGCATTCAGATTGAATGGTTTGAAACAGTAAATGCTGGGATCAGCCCTCGCCCCAGCAATTAAAACGCAGCCGAAGGGTTGCACCGGTTTCGACATTGCAAACACGTCCATTGTTTTAATCTTCACCCCTTACAGAAATTCTGAACGCTATGATATTGAGATTCTCTATTTTAAACTGACCCCTAACCATCCAACGTTTAGTTACAAAGAGGGCTCCCATGACACTGGCCGGCGAAATGAAATCAACATTCCTACACTTGACCGAAATATTAATTTCGTGAACTCACCGTGCGCTTACTCGTAACTGTATAAAATAATTAAGCTACAGGTTTCATTAAGCCGTCTGAAGCAATATCGGATAATTAACCTATTAACATGATATAGCACTCGCTGAAAACAATTTTTTCGCAGATTTGTTACCAGCGTAAATATTTATTAGGAGCATGCGATCCTTTAAAATATTTTTCATAGGAAAGGTGCTTTTACAGCCTTACCATATGTTTTTTTTCGTTTGTCTGTAAATATGAGTCTTCCATGGTTAATTATAATTCAGAGGGTCCTTCGTAAACGCTAAATTAAGAACAGAATCCAGTCAGTTTTCCACAGTTTGGCGTCACGTTTTCAAAGCTCTTTAAAAAAAAGTACTGTCCATGTCTACTCTGCTGTCATCCTGTAAACGTCATTATTTCAAAGCAATAAGTAGGCACAGTTTTCACAATTTACATGGAATCACAGTAAAGATTTTTACAGAAACATTTTCCGTCTCATGTTTCTACGTAAGTATACCTACTTTGAATTATTCCTAACACGCAACATAACCCACTCACAAAATCTATTTTGTGTGATTCAAAAAAGTGGCAAGGTTTTGGCAACTACTCCAAAAGACCAGCAATCATTTACATAACAACGAAACAAATTTGTTTAACTTTGCAAATACACAAGGAGCAGGGCGTCGCTTTTATTTAGTCAGAACAGCTTATAATTCTGTTTAATTTCTACGACTTCTAGGGAAACAATTTAGGTTTAGTATAAGGCATTAATTTCGAAATTAACGTCGGTATTTGGCACCACCTGCCGAGTGATCTCATTAAGTCGCGAACTTCAAATTGTCGCCGATTAAAATCACTAATGCGTTTATATCGAACCCAGTCACGTGGTAAGGCGTATAATTGCTACGTAGTAATAGTTTAAGGGCGGTTAGGCGAATTTGAATTGTTATTTTCATTGTGAATATTAATGTTATGATGCTTTTAACTGTGATATGTGTATTTTAGTACCTGTACGAGTATTAGCGCTTCAAATGCTGTAAACTGCTGAGAATACCGCTTTGATTATGTAAGAAACGTTATAAATGATGACGACATACGAAGTTGTTACGTCTGAAAGAATTGACAATCATATTAATCATAATTAAGTTACAGAATAACAACAGGAGATTGTCATTGTTAAAGTTATGAAATACACAACGCAGTGTGAGTTGTCCGGTCGGTAAGAAAGTGACCTACCACTTTTAGCAAAAGTTTCTGTGAGATCAAATTATCACTAATGTTGTATAATGAATGACACATGACGTTACGTACCTGTAAAATATTATTCGTTATACATATCCGTACCAATATATAAATGTGAAAGTGTGTTTGTTTGTTTGTTTGTTTGTTTGTTTGTTTGTCCGTCTTTCACGGCTAAACGGAGCAATAGATTGACGTGATTTTTTAGGTAGAAATAGTTTAGGGCACGGAGAGTGACATAGGCTACTTTTTATCCCGGAAAAAAATGATGTTCCCGAGGGAAAACAAAAATATAGTTTGCTTGATAGATCGATATCGATCGATGATAGATCGATGATAGATCGATATCAATCGATAACCGATCGATAGATGATAGATCGATGGCGCCGTGTGTCGTTTGAAACGAGAAGTTTTCTTATAGTTGTGCTTTATACCGCAATATAACCGAGTTCCACGCGGGCGGAAAGCTAGTACTTACATATTATTTATTAAGACTTTTACTTAAAAGAAAACAGTCGCGATTCATTTCAAATACCTGAGTATATTAAAGTACGCACCTAAGTAATAAGGCTACAGCACGTCTGAGGTAGGTAGGTATAAAATCCTCTAGAATCGTGTCTTAACCACCAAGCAGTACTTAATTTCCTCCACAATTTCACAAAATAAAACGTCCACATAAAATCCTTAGTAAACTTGTCACCCGAAGTGAAGAGAGAAACCATGATAACGTAGTTTTTATTTAAAAAGTGGAATGTAAAGTGCAACCCCGGCGCTAATGGCGGGGCTCATTACACGGATCTCGGAAAAAAACAATTAACAAAGCAAGTGGCTTCCTCCACGTTGGAGTGATGAACGGTGGCTGGTTTGTATGACAAAGTTGGAAGCTGGCGAGAAATTGTGCGTTATGAAATGCTGTAAAGGATTTGTGTTCTGTATGGTGTCTGGTTTGTAATAACCATACACCGGTTTCGCGGGGGCAAAAATGTACCAGTGCTAGTGCTTAATTAAAAATCGACTAAGTTTATCGACATTGATAAAAAATTCATTTTAACCATCATTATCATAACGTTTTGCCGTGTGGTGTCGAGATAGAATAACACCTCTCCATTTCTTCCGTGGATGTCGTAAGACGCGACTAAGGATATGATTTGATATGATTTGGGAGACAGGCTAGCAACCTGCCACTAATCTACATCTTCCATCTTTGTAAACCTAAAACTACGCTAGAAGTGGCTGCAAAGCGTGATATAGTCTTGTCTATGTCATGTTTCGTGTGCTCTGCCTACCCCATTTGAGAACATAGGCGTGATTGGATGTATGTATGTTTGTATTATCATAACTAAACTAATAGCTAAGTTTGAATAGGTTTAGCTGTGCAAACCTCTTTCATTAATATACTTATCGCAACTCTAAACAACCGATATCTGACATTTACTGTGTCGAGTCACTTTTGCTACAATTGATTCATTAAATAATTCATCTGCATTCAAATTCATGAAGTTAAACAAAGATTGTACGTCATTTTTATCGATATCAACTAATAAAATTAGTTTAATGTGTCCTCGCACTATTAAACGTCAGTACATTTTTGCCCCCGCGAAACCGATGTATGGTAATAACACATCTCTGTTTCATTCGTGGGTGTCATAAGAGCGACTAATTGTAAGAAAAAGGTATGTCTTAGTCGACGCGCTACCAATTTGATACTATTTATACCTTTTTTGTAAAACCTAAAAATATGCCAACCAAAAAAATATTATGCTAGAAGTGGCCAAAAAACTTGAAATAGTCGTTGTGTCTATGTAGCGTTTTGTGTGCTCTGCCTACCCCGTTTGGGAATACAGGCGTGATTGTATGTATGTATGTAGAAACATGTTGAATGCAGCTACGAAACTTGTAATAGTTTAATCTACAAAAGTTTGAGGTAGATATTTAATCAACTTCAAATTCTGAATACGCATTTCATAAATCTGTAACTTTTGTAAGATTTTCTAGTCTCGTCCACTAGTTTACTTCGCCAAGTTTAGCTCAACTGTAAACTAAACTATGTCTTAAAATAAAGGCCTGTTCCCGGCTGCTGACCACAAATTAAGCCCCGTACTAGATGCTCGTGCATCATTGTATTCCTCATAAGCACGTCAGCTGTGAACTTAAACGTCTTTTATTGCTCGTGTTATTGTGAACTATCCTACACAAAATACTCTTCAACACCCCTAATACAATCCTTGCTCCCGGCTACATCTCCCATCTCTCTCTTGCTCGTTTCAGCCCCTAAAGGAAGAAGAGGAAGGATCGCAAGAAATTCCTCGTCTTTAAGGTTAGTGCTAATGAGCTAGGTCATTACAAGGGTGTGCGTAAACCCGAGGGCGTTTCGCTATCTATGGGAGCAGCCGTTTGTTGCTTTCTTGGCTAGTTTCACTTGGGTTTTTATGTATTTCTTATTACTTTGTATCAATCTTTAAGGCCGTCTGCCTTTATATAGGTCCTTAAATTTATGAAGGGAATTCAGTACCTACGTAATGATGAACTGATGCGATACAGTTTTTGACGGCTGCCCCAATAGTGTCCCTTTCAATCCAACTTATTTGCAATAAAAAATGTTCATCGCTGAAATTTAAATGTCTAATATGTACGGAAATTATTTAGTACCACTGTGGTAATTGGATCACAAAACGATGTTCCTGAAATTTTCGATAATTAACAAAGTATTCCGCTAAATCAGCGTTTCGTTACCTAAATGTTTTATTGAAATAGCACAAACATTACGAGGCGTATTTGTATAACGCTAACGATAACAAAACAAGGCAAAATAATTTCGTGTTTATACGTGGTAGCGTTAATTAAGCTCCATTAGTGTATTAATAATTATGCAAGAGTACATGAGCGGAGTTACTAATGCTCGCACTAAGGATTGCGAAGTTTTGATGAGCCTCGCTGTGACTTCTGCTGATGCGTGCTATCTGTACTAATTACAGGGTAACAATGTAAGGAATTATTATCACAGATTTTTCAAGGTAGAATTAAATTACTATCGCCAATTGAGAGCTCAGCGATATTTTTATCCATGAATATCCAGTAGCCATTTCATTATTATTTATTGGTGACCTGTGTGGTGTCGGGTCTAGAATAACATCTCTCCATTTCTTCCCTGGATGTCGTAACAGGCGACTAAGGAAATAGTCACTTTAGGCGTCAGGCTAGCAACTTGTCACTATTTTACTCTCTCTTCCATCCGTTTTCAGACGTAAAATTATGCTAGAAGTGACTGCGAAGCGTAAAATAGTCATAATCATGGTTTTGTCCATGTCACGCTTCGTGTGCTCTACCTACCCCTTTTGGGAACATAGGCGTGAGTGTATGTATATATTATTTAATTTAATAAAACATTCAGTACTAATGCTTTTTTTACTTTAATTTTTTTTTCGTGGTTTATAAAGATTTTTTTTCTATTGCAAACTGATAAATTACATTGGATTGGATTAGTTCATCCCATCCAATCACAGGTATCAGTTACTAGATTCTTTAAGAGATAATTATTGCTTTGTACAAAATTTCAAGCACTTTAGCTATTAATTTTGAAACATGTGAACGAAGACAATAGGTTTCCAAATGAAAATCAAAAAATGTAGGTAATAAGGCACTTCTACAGTCAATCGATCATCATTAAAAAAACTGACAAGTGTTTTTAAAAGTTAAAACCGTTTTATTCAATTATTATTACTAGGTACTCGTAGAATTATAATTATTTATGTCTTCCGTTCCGTGTAATTTCGGCTACAACGTAGTGACGCGTAGCGTTTTGAAATCACTAAGTAAAATTTTGATGGAACTGTCTTTTGTTATATTAGGTAAGTTCTGCTCCTCTTTTCTTGGTAGCCTCGGATTTTTTGGCTTCAATGGTTTCTAAAGCCTCAGCCTGGTGTACTGTATCAGGTAGCCAGCTCTGAGCGGTGTCTGGTACGAGCAACGTGGCCAGACCTGCAACAAGCGACGTTGCGCCGTACAACACTGTCGGCAAACCAGACCAATACGCGAACTGAAAAAATACAGACATTTATACATACATATTTTCACGCCTGTATTCCCAACAGGGGTAGGCAGAGCACAAGAATTCAAAAATCCATTGCCACGTTTAGCAATTTCAGGGTAACCAGACGGTTAAACGTGATATTGCAGTGACAGGTTGCTAGCCCATCGCCCGCAATACACTAACCCTTTCCCAGAGTCGACTCTTACGACACCCACGGAAAGAAAGGGGGAGGTGCTATTCTAACCCGGCACCACACGGATCGGGTTTAGAATATCTCCTCTTCATTTTTTCCGTAGATATCGTAAGAGGTGACTAGGGGTGAAGGTTTAGGTATGCTTTAGGCGGCAGAATTGCATCCTGTCACTACATAATTAACTTAGAACTTAGAAGTGGCTTCGAAGCCTGAAATAGTCATAGTATCGACTAAGCTCTTCCTACCCCATTTGTGAATAAAGGCATCATGTATGTATATCAAAATTAAGGGACCAACTGAAATAATGAAGCAAAGATATGTCACAAATCTCGATTATCCACTATTGGCACTTACGTTTTTTAACTGTATCATACATAAGATAATAACGTAAATAATTGCTTTGGAAAGCCCTTTAAAAACACACACATGTTTTGAAGCAAATACATCTATTGAACAAACGTCGTAGTACTTATTTCAAAACGTCAGAATATCATTGACGTCGTATACTTACCTAAGTAATTAAATTAAACGTTATATTGTAAACGTTATATATATTGTCTACATTCGAGTGAGTTGAGGTAATTAAATGTGTGTACAGGAAACTGCCTGCATTTTTTAATTTTATTTATCTACACAGTTATAATTCCTCTTGAAATGTCAGGTTTTAAGAAAACTTACACGTTTTATAAGTATCTGCTTGCAGCCTTGTTTTGTTACCCATTAAAATAGCTAATTCACTTACCAACAAAGGCATTTGTGTAGCCACTATGCCCCCAATGCGCCCCAAAGAGGAACAAAGTGCTTGCATGGAGTTTCTGGTGTATGTAGGGAAGAGTTCAGATGTATAGATGTAGAGGATGGTATAGGCCATGCCTATTGAAAGCTTCCCGAACATGTACGTTAGGACAATCAGCCAAATCATATCTAAAAACATAAGAACAACGTGAACATTAAAAACATTAACTTTGATAGATTGTAGTCACGACGTCTACGTCGACGTCAGACGATCAGTGTCTTTTGCGATCTGTAGTTACTGTGTGTAATCTGTGAAGATATTTACTTACTTTTTGGTATAAAAGGATGACTGACACATATCAAAGCACAGACCAAGAAACACATCATTAAGGGTCCTCTTCTTTTAAATTTGTTAAGAATTTGTCCCGCAAGTAAACTTGATGGTAGCCTCATTAGGAATCCTAATGCAAAGTTTATGTACTTGTTGCCTTCTAGAAATACCGAATTCACTGTCAATCCGTGACCCACAAAAATTCCAAGGATCCACCAGATATTACAGACGAAAAACCTGTGCAGAAGTCGTCTTGACTTGAAAGTTTGTATTATAACAGTTTTAAAATCTGCACTCATTTCCTCTTCGTATGATAACATAGTTAAATTTTCTTCTAGATCCATTTTATTAGACTTTGCAGCCGTTTCTAAGTTTTTCACTACTTGATCTATCCTCCCTTTAGTAAGTAGCCATCGAGGGCTTTCGTCGATCAAGTAAATGAATAGTATGAAGACCAATCCAGGCGCATAGATAATTCTTAAGCACGTGCGCCAATAAGGGACCAACCATTTCACCAAGGGAAATATTACTCCTCCAATTGCTAATCCCGTGCTGATTGTACCCGTATACGTGGCTCGAGACTCAGTTGCTACCATCTCCAGACCTGAAAAGGGTTTATTCAATTTATCTCATTTCTTAATATGAATTCTATTAGTACCTATGTATGAATTATGTAGTCGGTGTCGGCCAAAAAAATTCAATAAAATCAACAGCATAGAAAGTCATCTTTCGGAAACGTTCCTTTGTACTTTATACACACTACGAAATCACAAAATGGCACAGACTCTGAAATTCTCATTGCAGGTGGTTTGTAGATAGAGATTGAGTAGCAGGAATTGAATTGTTAAAGGAGGAAAAATAAAGGAGAAGACAGAGGAAAGGGAAAGAATAGGAGAGACCCACAAATTTTTTTGGAGTCGTTTTTTTTCTTTCTTTTCTTTAAAGTCAAGGAACTCTGCAATTATGGTCCAGTTCAGTTACGTTTTCTACAAAAAGTTACCTAGTACAATAATTGGTGAGAAAGGATCGAGTGATGCTTCTAAGAATTCGATGAGGATGTAAATCCAGTAGTAACCAGCGAAACTCTTCGCAAGCCCGCATAGAGCACCTGTTACTCCTGTCGTTATAACCATTGTTTTTCTTCCTAGCCTGAAACTCATATCAATCAATTAAAACAAACATTCAATGGCTTTATTACACCTTTAAAAGTAATTTTATGAACATGATGAAAATGAGCATACTGTTACCTATCAGACAGTGATCCAACGATGATTATGCCAACCATATATCCAAAAACATTCACTGTTCCGACTAACGTTCTCTTCCAGTCTTGACATGCTAATTGGAACTAAAAAACGAATGGATTCTTAGACATCATTATTTTTTAATTTGATTCCACAGGGAAGGCAAATAAGCAAAAATTATGTGCTATTGATGCATTAGTCTTACCTCTGCTACGAAACTGTCGGGATTTTCATAGATCCATTGAGTGCACGGCACAGAATCATGGCATTTTTCCACTGTCGTATTCCGATAATTCTGGTCATTGCTAAAGTAAACTCTTTCATTACCATTGTTGTAGGTTAAATTATTGTCGTTTGCACAGCTGAAAATACTCACATTCACTATGAGAATCGTCTAAAAATACTTTAAGTTCAGAGAATACTTTTAAAATAATATTACGGCATTTAGCAGTTTGAACATTAGAACAGTAAGGATGGCTCACCTGTATTTTATTTCTTCGGCTATGAGCACGTAATCGCAGTACCACATACAGTCTAAAGTAATTCCTAAAGTAAGCCACACGGCGGTGACGGCGTGGTACCGACCACGTATATTAAAATTAGATAACACATTGTCTAGATCAACTTTTTCCAACAAATTTCGTGTCATACTTAATGTTTGATTGTGATAAACAAAAGCAGTTAACCACACGAGCACCTTAGATTATCACATTCGAGCAGCTGTGATGTACTAAGCCGTAACTTTATGTGTAAACAATTTTATACATCGTACTGTAGGTAATGTTTTTCATCAAATACCTTTTGTACCTATAACTCTGCGATCCATGGTGAGTATCTACTGGGATAAGCATGTGCTATTATGCGTTATTTCAGGTTGTTATTTACATTTACTAAACTGACCCGTGATTGACCAATGATGAAAAGCGTATATTACAAGATCAGTTATAGCCATATCACTCTAGCTCTAAGGCTCAATTCACACTAGAAGAGCAGCGCAGCGCGGCGTAGCGCAGCGACCCGCTCCGTGGAGAATGCGCGAGGATTCCTGCGACTGTTCGAGAAGCCGCTGGAATGCGTAGGAAGTCGCTGGAATTTACATAATTATTGACATATTGACATATGTATTGACAGCGGCCGTCGCGACTACTCGAGCATCCTCGGGCATTTACGCGACATCCCGCGCAGTCGCACGGCTTTGTTTATGGAATGCGCTGGAATTCCCGCGGATCCGCGGGCATTCGCGCGCATCGTTAGAGTTTCTCATGCGAAAATAAGTCGTTATTGTAATGAAAATAAAGTTGAAATTCTCATGACACTGAAACTGCGCTCCGCTACGCCGCGCTGCGCTGCTCTTCTGGTGGGAATTGAGCCTTAGGATTACAATTATTCTATATATCTTCATAAGTTAATTTAACGACTAATGTTGCAGCGTTGTTTATTTGCTTAAAATTGATTTACAGTAGGTATAGGTAGCATCGTGTTTCAACTCTGTATAGTGCTGGGCACCTAAAAATCCCTCGTGGGTATCTATACCTTATCATCGGTTTAGGTAGTCAAAACAATATAAACAATCTTGACATGTCTTTTTGTTGAAATACACAGTCTAAAAATGAAAATCGTTACACTATACAATTAAATTATGAAAGTAAATGATTTTTTCATACCTAAATTGTAAAATGTAAAAATTTCGATTTATAAAGTGTACGTTTAAATAAAAAGACACGTCAAGATTGTTTACATTGTTTTAACTACCTAAACCGATAAGGTATAGTAGAGATTATATTATTCGCTGCAAAATGTTTAAATATTCAAATTATCTGTTCCACGGTTTCTTTCTTGATCACGGCAGAAAACGAGTAATAATATTTAAATGATCCACCTAGAACTGCTTTAACACAGTTTGTGAATTCTACTTGCATTCATAAGACGTGAGATTAATCAGAAAGTCTTAATATAATATTTTTGTCTAGCGTTTTTCATAAACGGAATTATTTACCTTGATTGGCTATTTACGACTAATCAAAATACAAATACAATCATTTACGAGTGTCCACATTGAGACGTTATGTTGCCCCGGTTTTACTCCACCAGCGAGATCAAGCGAGACCTATGTTTTATCTTCTTTGAAAAAAGAGTACAGCATGAGTGTGTACAATTGGGTAAAGTCTTTAATGGAATCGCAACCATCGTTTTTGTCTCTATCATTTTTTTTTCTTCCCTCTTCAACACATATAAGGTGTTCTCAAGCTGATCTTCTGATGTCACTGTGATAAAAGTGACGTATGGTGACTTATGCACTTACTTTCGATCTCAGTGTTGAGTCACACAAAGTTCAATCGCTGTAGGTACGACTGTGGTTGCTAAGTCAGTGGAATTTAGATAAGTACGTAACAAACAGACTTTTCAGGATTTGGCCAGCGTAAGAATGGGATGGGAATGGGAATCTTACACGTAAATATTACGAATTAGTCTATTGCAAGATTGCTCAACCTGAATTTTAAGTGGCCCGCGCAGGCATGGCTTGGATTAATTTCCAGCAATAATTGACCTAGCGTTAGTTACTATAGTAGAAAATGTAAGTGACCCTTTGTTAACGACTGAATCTACCGTTTGGCCCGACTCTTCAAAAGGTTGAGCAGCCTTGGCCTATTGAATACAATTATGTAGAAAGTTCTTCTCCCAAGTCTAACTAAAATTTTAAGTCGTCTCACAGTAAAGTATTATGTACAAAATTCTTGCACTGTATATTTCGTGAAACAATGGTGTAGAACGGGTGAGTGAGCATCGGGAAGCGGATGATCCTCGCTGTAACGAACCCCCGAAGGCACGCTTTATGTTAGGAATAAAACTTACGTACACCTCCAATTGACACTACATAGTGAGGCGGTGCGCGTGGAAAATCAGGAATGATTCTTTCTTTGTAGGGATTGTTTTACACCGATACCAATTGCTTTTACGCCTCTTGCGAACTACCGTGGGACTAGGTATAGTTGAAATTTGAACGAAGTTTTTTAAGTATAGTTGATTTGTTTTAACTTTGACGATGCTGAGCCCAGCCCTCTCGATGAGCACGGGCGACAGTGAAGGGTTATTCAGCGACCAGTTATAAGTAATCAGTTCCAACGTTGATTTGACGAAGAAGAACTGGGGAAGATTAGGTATGTACCATAAAACTTTTAAAACTGTTAATACTCGTATAATATAACGTTTCTTTTGTGATGGGTTCCATAGCGATATTGTAATGGATTTAACAAAAGTTCCATCATAAGGGCAAAGGTTTGCGACAGTAAATTTAAACCTGAGTAAATATTATTCTAGATTATTATTATGTAATGTGAGGTGTCGGGTTTCAAATTATACTTCTCCATTCTTCCGTGGGATGTCGTACTTTAGGTGCAGAAGGCATGGTTTAGGTTTAGGTGACATGTTCGCAACCTGTCACTATTATTATGTGTACCTCCTGTGCCTTTGTGTATTTATGTATGCATGACTTTATTAATTGTTAAAGTGAATTCACTTTTCGCTGTATTTGAAGATTAAGAGCGTGCACACAAAATTCGGTGATTTTGATGTTTTTCCAATGCTTTAGAAAGCTATAAATCCTTAAGTTTTTAAAGAAAAACTACTGTAACATATAAATAAACTCTTTTTCTAGGGATTAACGGCAAAATTTTTTTTATTAGCAACACAGATTTCTTTTACTTAGCCAATTTGTTGAAGGGTTTTCACAAAAATACGCGTCAGAGCTGTCTTTCACTTGAAAATTTGCCATTAAAATTTACCATAAACGATATAAACTTGTTATTATCTGATAGACAATATAGTCTACTGGGGATTAACGGATTAACATGAATCAAATTATTGGTTTTTATTATTCAAATATCATTTTACATAATTTGAAAGTTGAACCATTACTTTATTTTTTTTCTCATTGATTTTAATGTAATTACAAATGAAACAATTTTATTGTAAATTTACAGAATAGTCTAACCATATTTTTTTCATGGCTAAATATGAGTTAATTTACATTTCACGATTTTTTAAACATTGGTCCAACACCACTAAGGTCAGGTGGGGGAAGAGAAACGCAGGGATAAGAGGGCTCTACAGACCATAATCACTCATAACTCGACGAGTTATGGTCTGTGGTGCTTCTTACCCTTGCCCTGCCCCTGAATTTCTCTTCCCCCACCTGATCTTATATTACGTTCGTAAAAAATGTGTGCGCCCTCTTAAGAGGTAATTGCTCGTAAATACAATTACAAGGTTCAATTCAATTTCCAAAATAAGCTTCAATTTTCAATTACATCTATTGTCATCAAATAGAATATATGATAGTAATATCCGATCGGTATTTGTAATGAACAATAAATGGACAATTATTGTCTAAAACACGATGAATAGTTGTTAGTATTAAATATTAGTAAATTGTTTTAAACATAAAAGTACCATGAGACTCAGTCATAGTGAAATAAAAAAGATACACTGACGTTTTTTTATTGAGATTAGCGTGACATATTTCGGTTCAATTTGTGAACCATCATCGGGAGGAACGCGTTACGGTTCATTAATTTGAACACATTTCGTACTAATCGGCTGCAGATTTTGATGTTTGATTTAATTTGTTACAGTTCTTGCAATTTTAATAGACAACTAACCAACTGTATCACATTTTCTGCTATTTATTATTATACAGAATTAACCAAAAAAGTGAGACGGTTGAAACGCTCGTAAAACTTCCCATCATAAATAATTTTTAATTTGGCATTGATGTATCTGGCATATTGACTCTATACCGACTAATGTCCTTTTGCGCTTACTTAACAACAATTCATCATAACCTATCACATCCACTGTGTATCGTAAAGTATGCTTTGTTATGAATTCAATGATATCAATCTACATCTTGATAAAATTTTACAAGTTTCATACAGAACCTATTAATAGTGACATTGCATTGCTCGATAAACAGATATTTTTTTTTACTTTTACTGTGAAATCGTTCTGCAATGGGTCAAAAATTTGTTGGTTCGACTGTTACTGGTACTGTATCTGACCGTACTATTTTGTTTGATTACACATTAAAAGCCGCATTAAATTAAACTAACGTTTCTTCATAAAAGGAAGTTCTTAGTTTTTATGATCAGCTGTAAAGAAGATTGTGGCTGTACACATGACTGTGACCTCTTGATAGATATTAAGATTTAAATCGTGCTCCATAAAGCTTCAAAATTAATAAAATTAAAAAAAAACATACCCTAATTCCTAATTATTATATTTCTTATACATAATGTGATCACACGTGCCTCTTCGAACACAGATTGTTGACATGAAGCAAGCTAGTTAATATCAGTGGCGTAGGTTCGAGAAAGTTTCTAACAAGTTAAGAGGGCGCACACATTTTTTACGAACGTAATTATAAGATCAGGCGGGGAAGAGAAATTCAGGGGCAGGGCAGGGGTAAGAGGCACCACAGACCATAACTCGTCGAGTTATGAGTGATTGTGGTCTGTAGAGCCCTCTTATCCCTGCGTTTCTCTTCCCCCACCTGACCTTAGTGGTTTTGGACCAATGTTTAAAAAATCGTAAAAAATAAACTAACTCATATTTAGCCATAAAAAAATATGGTTAGACTAAACATATTCTGTAAATTTACAATAAAATTGTTTCATTTGTAATTACATTAAAATCAATGAGAAAAAAAATAAAGTAATAGTTCAACTTTGAAATTATGTAAAATGATATTTGAATAATAAAAACCAATAATTTGATGCATGTCTCTCCGTTAATCCCCAGTAGACTATATTGTCTATCAGATAATAACAAGTTTATATCGTTTATGGTAAATTTTAATGGAAAATTTTCAAGTGAAAGACAGCTCTGACGCGTATTTTTGTGAAAACCCTTCAACAAATTGGCTAAGTAAAAGAAATCTGTGTTGCTAATAAAATATTTCTTTCCGTTAATCCCTAGAAAAAGAGTTTATTTATATGTTACAGTAGTTTTTCTTTAAAAACTTAAGGATTTATAGCTTTCTAAAGCATTTGAAAATCATCAAAATCACCGAATTTTGTGTGCACGCTCTTAAGTCTAGAACTAACTTCTTGAGTAAACTGAATGTGTTGAAAGTCACCTACATTGGTTTCTACGTACATAACATCACTTGTGTATTCGCCAATGGAATCAAATGTGTGGTGTTATTTTCATTTAGTTATCTATACATAAAACTAAAAGTTAATTGTGTATTCCCAAATCGGGTACGCATAGCACATGAAACGTTACATAGACAAAACCAAGACTATTTCAAGTTTTGGAGCCATATTTTGCTTGTCACGTAAAGCATACTCTAACTAATTTCATATTTATCGCCTTTTATTACATCCCAAAATGACAAATGGAGAAGTATAGTTCATTATTCGACGCCATATGAAGGATATGAAACAAATCTCCTATTTAAATTGAGAATAAAATAATGTTTATCTCTTAGTTGAAGACGTGTAGATTTTAGAGTGAAATTTCGCAAATTCAAAAAATACCGTGTATTTACTCAAACCTTTTACCGCAGCTTTAATTTGACTTTTAAAAATGTTAATCCTACTTAAACGAAAACGAAAAATAAATCACTAACGCCATAATTGAGTAAAAGCCGGGGTTAAGCCGAAATAAACCACGATGGTATTAAGTCCAAACTTTTATGAACTAGTAAACGGAGGCTTATAGCCATTTGTTAATTAGAGCATATTCAGCTCTACTAATTGCATCTCATTTAAAACAGCCCGCTTCCCGCAATTAACCCACATAACTTCCATTTTTACTCACTTTACTTACATGAGAATTTGCTTTTGAAATATTTTCATGTGCCTATTCGCATGTAGGGAAATACAGCAGGTGTAAGTGTTCAGTTTAATGGCTTAACTCTTTCCAATTAAGAAATAGTTTTGTGGAGCAATTTGTTTAATCACGTGTGTTTTGTTTGCCTTTGAGGTCTGAATCTATTTAAACAGCGGAACGAACCTTTCTATCGTAGTCAGGGGATAGTATTCCAAGCAACAGTACGACGTCAACGGACGTATGAATTAACGAAAAAAAATCTGTAGTCTACTTTCAAAATGGCTCAATTGAAACAAGCAGATTGCTTTAGCGTAAATATAAAATTCTGGAAAGTTCTCGCCATTTGGCCATCAAGTGATATGCATCCTTTCTACAAATATTATTACAAAGCATTCGTGGCCTTTTTTGTTTTCCTCTGTAACTTTCTTTTCACCATAAATTTTTATTATCTTCCGCGGCATCTTGATCTGTTTGTCGAAGAAATGATATTTTATTTCACCGAGCTTGCTGTAACCTCTAAAGTGCTTACATTTATTTTGATGCATGATAAAATTGTGTTGATATTAAATACGCTTGAGAGTAAAATATTTCAACCGGAGACAGAAGAAGGATTAAAATTAATTGACGAAGCCAAGAAATTCAACTTGAGATATTGGAAAATCGTTGCAGTAGTTTCTGTAACGTCAAATTTAACTCATATCCTTTCTCCGTTTATAACTCATTTGGCATTATCAGTGCAATTGAATTTGCCTGTGTGCAGTTATTCCTTTTTGTCGGAGAATACAACACAAACCTTTATTTATCCTTTATATTGGTACCAAGCGCTTTCAATGCATTTTCATATGTTGTGCAATGTTAATATTGACACATTTATTTTGGGTGTGTTGATTTTGGCTATATCGCAACTAGATATTCTTGATGGTAAACTGCGAAGGGTAACAGATAAAGAATCAAGCCCTCGAGAAATTGCACAATCTAGTGAAGTATCAGCTGTTGCTGAAAGAGAGGTTGATCAATCGATGAAGAAACTAAAAGAGTGTATAATTCATTTTGATGAAGTTGGAAAGTACGACATTTTCTACCATTTTCATTATCCACAATTTTATAGATTACGCACATCAAAAATACATTTTTCTTTTTTCAGATTTTGTGGCTTATTGGAAGACGTATTCAGTCTCACATTATTCGTTCAATTTAGTATGGCGTCTTGTATTATTTGCGTAGTTCTATTCCGATTTACTTTGGTGGGTATACAAAGTGCTGCGTTTTTAGTAAGAATTAAATTTACTACTAAGTACATGTGATACTTTGTTACAGCCGGCGCCTTGGCAATATTTTATATTCCTGGCAACTTATATGTTTATCATGATCATTCAAATATTGGTTCCATGTTGGTTTGGCACACGTATTAAAGACAAGGTGAGTATAATTTCATTATTACTATTTTTTTTTCAACGTTACATCTCCACGTGTTCCTGAAAAATTGGGTCTTCAGATACAGACAGATAGACAACGAAATAATGTATATATTTGTTTATTTCATCAAAGTTTACATTATCATTACAGGCTACGCCTAATGCATATAATAAACGGCTCGTTTATCCTAATGGTCTTAAAAACTTTTTATTCCAGAGCCAGCTACTGTCCCTAGCCCTGTACAACTGCGACTGGACCGCTAAGCCGCGGCACTTTAAGAGCAGTCTGCGGCTATTCGCGGAACGCGCCAACAAACCTCTCTCGATAACCGCCGGGAAGATGTTTCCACTCTCGCTCACCACTTTCACTTCTGTAAGTTGAAAATAGCTATATTTCTTCACTTAGTTCTTTGAATTGAAAATGTTGAGAGAACATTTTGACCTTCTTCACTTTGCTTTTACTTCATTGCTGCGTTATGTTTATGTAAGCACATGACTTGGTTTATCAAGACTCACTTCGAGTTGAAACTTCGGTTTGATTTTATAACTGTATCAGAAATTTACTTATTTCTGGTACCTATACATTTTACATAATGCTAAATTATTAGTGCAACTTGTCACTGTTCCACCTTTTCCATCTGTTTTTAAACCTAAAATAGTCATGATTTTGTCTATGTCATGTCTTGTGTATTGTGCCTACCCCATTTGGGAGCACAGGTAGGGTTGTATGTAGGGCTGTATGTTTGTATGTGTGTATTGTATGTATAATGCTAAAAATATCAGAAAATAATCGTACTGAAAATTAAAGATCAAATAAACCTAAAGTTTTATAGACAATTTGATAATCCACAAAAAAACAATTGCACAAACTATTACAACTCTATAATAACTGATTGATACAGAAAAATTTCATTAAATTTTTCCAAATTATTTTTTTATTGAAATAATAAGGGTGACCGCACCGGTAATGGACATAGAACCAGTAATGGACAATGACTCTTATTTACTACCCACTAAGGAAAAGTCATTTGTTTTACAACAATCAATTCACAACTCTATGGTCTTTAAATTATGAATGAAGTGTCCATCACTGGTGCTTGTCAACTTAAACCGTCCATAACTGGTGCCGTCACCCAATAACTATGTTGTTTGGTTTCAGATAATTAATACCGCTTATTCGTTCTTTACTTTACTACGCCACATGCAGTCAAGACAAAGTTAAACAATATCGTGATAGCATCACCAATAGTAACATCACTAAATCGTCGCTTTATTGCTAAACCGCCGTATGTCAAAAGAGCATAATTTTACAGGAGAGACTTCTAAAAATTTCATCATGATTTTTTGATTTAGTTCATTTGTTTTTTAATTAATATGCCCGTGTAGATATTCAAAATATTCGTATTTAAATTCTTAATTTGTATTTAAATACAACTTTACGCTAACTCTAAACTGAAAGCGTAAAATAGCACATAAGGCCCTTTAGCATAAAAATAAAATCTAAATACTATAAGAATTATCTCGAAAATTGTAATTAAAATGCATATATCAAGAGTAATTGCCTTTTATTTCGATATTTAAAAATATCCAAACAATCATCATAAAAAACTAAACAAAATAAAATACGTCGAAAATAAATTACTCTCTGAAAATCAGAATAAAAAAATTAAAAGTACTCCGAAATGAGAAAATTTTTTCAACGTTCAAAATTTGAAATGTGTTTTTAATTATTTTTTAAGAATAACAACATAATAAGACATGTTTTTGAGTTCTTTGCATCAGTCATAATGTACTAATAGCTTACAATAATTACATGACCCTCTATACCTCCTGATTTTATCCAAGAGGGGATCCAGGAGATAGAGAACTACAAAAATAACACCATCTCACTAGTTTATTTTTCTTTAAAAAGTCTTTTGGGGCAGCTACAACATATTTATTCAGTACTAGCTTTCCGTCCGCGGCTTCGCCCGCGTGGAATTCGGTTACATTGCGGTATAAAGCGAACATTCCCTCGGGAACATCATTTTTTTCCGGGATAAAAAGTACCCTACTATTTAATCCGGACTTCTAACTTTACGTTTGTAAAATTTCAAAGCAATCGGTTCCGTAGTTACAGAGTGAAAGCGGAACAAACAAACTCACTTTCCGATTTATAATATTAATATAGTAAGGAAGTAAGGATAAGTATAGCAATATAAAAAAATCATGATGTGTATAACAATCGCTTTCGGCTGCATTTTTTCAAATGGCTGTACTTCTGCAGATTATTGAAATTTGTGCTCCAACATATCGCTGAAACCACCATTCCTCACAACGGGGGTAATGACTGTACCTACCGTCTTCATAACATGATTAGGTAGTGTTCAATTAATGGGATAGTGATCACTTTCATTAGACATGGTTAAACATTTCCAAGATAGGAAAGAAGAAAAACAATCAGATGATGAACAGAAAAATAAATCTACTATGCTCAGTTTTTGCCCTGGAGTAAAACAACGCGTTAGTGATCAGTCATTAATGATGCATAAATTAAATCGTCCAAAAATCAACTAATAAATATAATATTCTAACATTATCTTCGTTGCAATCTGAAATAATGCCTTATACAGGGTAAATCCTCTGAACAGCAAAGTCACATAACAAAATGTGCCACCTTAGAAATTTAAATAACATTAAACTTACGCAAATTTTCGGACCTAAAAATGGGTGAAATTTGGAATAAGGCCCCTTTAATATAAAATCGTTAGAGCTATATAGTCACATCACAAAACGTGCCACTTTAGTTATGTAAAAAGCATTGGATTTTTGTAAACTTTCAGATCTAAACAGGCGGAATCCGAAATAAGGCCCTTTTATTATAAAATTCTCAGAGCGACAAAGCCACATCACAAAATCTGCCACCTTAGATATAAAAAAAAACATTATACTTGCGTAATTTTTATGAACTAAACAGGCGCAATCTGGAATAAGGCATCTTAGATGTTAAATCCTCTGCGATAATCGAAGGCGTTTTGGTGTTACGTCCCTTTTACACTAAAGTGGTGAGCGCTCGCATTGACTGTCGGGACGCAAGTAACAAAACGGCACCTTTGCTCTGAAATTATGCACAAAATTGCACAGTGCCAAACAGGCATATTGGTATTTTTGTTGTTTAAACTGCGAAAACGACGAGAGTCTTTGTGTGATAAATTAAAGTAACCAGTTTTAAACCTATTTTTGCAATAAAACCGTTTTTGTAATTTTTTGTGATGCGGCGGTTTAGTATTAAAGCGACGAAATGTTGCTTTAATTCTGTGTAGAAGTAGATTTTCTAGTTTGTATATTCGCTGAAATTAGGTTCCAAGAATAAGGCAAAATTAGTTTATTAGTCTTAATAAATATTGAACTAGACCTAGTTTCATTAAATGAACGTAGAAATATTGAGGTGTAAGTATTAAATTTATTCTGCAAGGTAAGTTATCGAAGAACTTAATTTTGAACTTTGAAGGTGCTCAGTGGCTATGATGGATGTTTGATGTTCTTGCAATTTATCGTCAAAAATAAAAATAAAATTCTGAAATTTCAGAAGGCTGAAAATCATAATTCTGTATCCAGACTGGTACTTATCTCAAATAAACAACAGGCTAAAATTCTCCTACTTTAAACTAAGGATTTTACAGGCAGGCATTTTACCTTCTAATTTCAGATTTAAGCAGATGCTGTTAGCTGATTCTATTGACACCTGTTTTCAAAGCTTAATTAAATTTCACAAGAGTCAGCCATATTGATTCTAATTAGGAAGCCGAAAGTGAACCCGAAAGCCGTTAATAATTCCATGATTGATGGCTGTGCGATCAAAATTTGTAAAATATGTAATCAGTGCGTCGGAGTAAAATTTGCAACAATTTTAGGTTAATAGGTCAGTGAAAAGCGCGCGGTGTTTTTTTCCACTCATGGTTAAGGACACAGATCACACATTGAATAGATATGTCTTATCTGTGGTCATGCGTTTCGTGCATATCCGCAGCTCTATACCTACACCGCACGTTTGACGACGCTTTAGTTTTCAAGAGACAAAGTGATTAAAATTATACAAGTTTTGCACGTAAAACCACAGAACAGGTAAATCACAAAATAAATTGCTAAGGTAGACCATTAGATCGTTTTATTGCGATCTCTGCCAGACAATCAAAAATATACAGATATGCGTAAGTGTGATTCTAGAAATGCTTTCAACCCCTAAAAATCCTTTCTAATTTTCGCCAACGTCTCATTTGATGCTCGAACACAGACCGAATAAAACAGCGACCAGCCCGCTTCAACCAATTCAATTAGGCGAGCCATCATTAACCACGAAGCGAGTGCAGAAAACACATGAATAAATGGCCATTTCTTGTCCGTGGACATTTTCCCAGTATTGTGAGGGCAAGGACGTCACACACAAGGATCGGGGACAATAGGCCCAGCAGTTAGCCACTGGCAGTAATAAGGCGTGTTTTTGCCAACAGACAGCGAAAAAAAGGAAACAATGATTTTGGCCGTGACTAGATAAATAAGATGTCGGGACGTGACGAGGGTACCGGTACAGTTTTTATGGAATCTTTCAGTGGGTGTAGCGTTCGCCGCGATCCACCTGCTTCTCTTTGTTTAGGCCTCTGAATACATTGTTAATGCATGGATTGGGTATAATGCCGCGTGCGAAGGTCAGGCTTCGCCGACCCGATGCGACCTAAGTAAAGTGTCGACGAGGGACATGTGATCTGGTAAGGATGTGACTCTACGAAATATAGCTTAGTAAGAATACACAAAAAGCTAGTTGGGTCGAGCTATATTGGCCGTTGTTTATTGGAGCATACCTTTTTGGTGAAGTTACTGAACAAATTCTTCATTTTGAGACGCAAAAAGAAGAAGGATAAGAATGTAGTGAATTACGGAATTCGATGACGTATTTAGGTCGAGCAACGATTATTAAACGTAGATCCGATCGCAACATTTCCATTCGTAAACATCGAAAGGAATAAAGAATGAAAATTGCGCCCGCACACGTCCTTCCGCCTGCAAACGATGATTTAGTGGCTATCCCTGGATTTATAGAGCGGCCCGCCCCGCCCAGCGACTTCAATGAATAATAAATTGAAGATCTTTTTCGATATTATTGATACTTCGGGTTTCTCCGTGTGATCTATGTACGGGCGCGAATTGAAACCCTTTTATTAAAACATATATTACAAGACGCGTCCCGCTGGTGACACTGAATAATACGCTCCTTGTTGCTACTATTCTTTGCAGGATTCTCCTATTTTGGCCTTTATTACGCCCAGATAATTTATGGTCACGACTCCCGTTTTATACAGTCACTGCGCATCTAAAGTATTTCCCATTTTAACAAACAAAAAAGGGTATTTTGAAGCAATTTACTTAAAAAAGAAAATCTACTTCCTGAAATTCAAAACATATAGGTAGACATTTATAAAACTAGCAAAAAATATCACAAAAAGTTCCTATTTTTTTTAGTTGTTCTCGCCTAAAAACGTGATGATTGTCGGTTCTTGTAGGCAGTCAAACATTTCGTGGCCTATTTGCACCAAACTTGGAGTTAAAATTCGAAGGCTTATTTGTACGCCAGCGAGCGGATTTGCGGAGCTAATTCCGAAGGGCGCTCTAGTTTGACTTGCCGTCTTCGCGCAGTTCCAGGCAAAGATAAGGCAGCGTAAGATTAATCACTGGTAAAAAACTTCAGCTGTATTTATCGAAGGTTACTTGAGTAGTATATTACAAAAACTCTTGCTAGTCTAATTATGTTTGTACATAGTGGGCAAAGTATAAGCCACCATACAAAATAACGGCATTATTATAATTTTCCTACTGTAAAAAGTCTTAACGTAACACAAAAATGCTCAGCTTTAAGAAACTTGCTATAATGTTTATATTTTAATTTTATATCGATATTGTAACAATACATTCAAATTTCGAACATCTTAAAAACGTGATGAAATGAGAAAGGGAAACGGGTTATTTCAAATTTGGAACTCACTGTCGGAACCGTTCGGCTGGCGCCGCGCTCCTGTCCTGAGTCCTGTGACGCCGATGCAAACTGTGTTCGGTTTTTTCACTATTTATAGTCCTTCATTGTACTTTATATCAATGATATCCTTGAATATTTCCCGAATGATAACATGAACGTAGGTAAAATTAATTACATGACCAAGTGATCCATCTTGGCCCAATCCTTCCTTGCCACAATGTTCTCGCGACAGCGCTAACGCAAACACATGGTAGTGAGGTTAAAACTTGCACCGCATATAAAATTAGTTAAATAACTCCCAAGGAATCTTGGCGCTCTATATGGAAACACGTCTTTGCTTTAAAGCCGAGCAAATTAGAGCCAGCTACGAGCAAACTTGTACACATTAAGCTCGCTTTCTAAATTAATTAACGCGCTTAAGGTAATTACGAAAAAATATTGTTCATTAGCCTGAAAGGAATTTTGATGCTTTAAAAATGGACGCGGTTTGCGAATGGTGGCGCAGTGAAAATAGAGATTTGACCGGCTGAGTTTTACTAGGCTTAAACTAGAAATTTAAATGTAGGTTGCCGTGTATTGTCGGATTTAGAGTAACACCTCTTCATTTCTTGCGTAGATGTCGTAAAAAGCGACTAAGGAAATAGGTTTAGGTATGCTTTAGGTGACACTGACAGGCTAGAAACCTGTCACTACTATTCCTCTTTCATCTGTTTATCAAACCTAAAATTATGCTGAAAGTGGCAACGGAGCGTGAAATGGGCATAGCTTGTCTATGTAACGTTTCGTGTGCTCTGCCTACCCCATTTGGGAATACAGGCGTGACTGTCCGAGGCGAGGCGAGACAGACTCCATCCGCGTGGAATAGTGAGTAATTTTCCCCGTTTTTTTCCACATTTTCCAATGTATCTTCGCTCCTATTGGTTGCAGCGTGATGTTATGTAGCCTCAAGTCTTCCTCGATAAATGGTCTATCCAAAACAAAAATATTTTTTCGATTTAAACCAAAGTAGTTCCTGAGGTTAGCGCGTTCAAACAAACAAAGAAACAAACAAACTCTTCAGCTTTATAATATTAGTATTGATGTATGTAGAATGTAGGTTTTTATGTCAGATCGTATTCCCGCAACATGGAACTGGAAGCACTTTGTACTCGACCTCACTTAAAAGCCGCTGCTAAGTCTAGTGTGCTCAAAGCAACTCATCCACTTCGTCCAGCGATGGGCAAACACTGATTACTAGCGCATGTTGTGGTCAGAGTCTCGCAGCAAGGATTGCTGCCAATTTCGATCAACGTCCGCGCTTAGTGTCATCGAGATGAATTTAGATCGTGGTATTGCTCGGATTAAGGTTTTTTTGATAACGGCATTTTTTGATGTGATCTACATTTTTAGATATTTGGTGTCAAAATGGCAATATGTCCGTCTGTCATTTTACTTTCTGGTACAAAAACGTCATCGTCTTTTCTCCTGTACCGCATAAATAAATAATATTGATCAACTTGTTTTTCATTAACTTTTGCATTAACTCAGAAAATAATAATGAAAAAGTAATAACACCGTTGCGAAGAATTTATTTTAGATACTACCTTACCTACCTACCTACCAACTTACCTACTGTATATCTTAAATATCTCAAAAAATCTGATAAGAAACACCGCAAGAAAATCGGATTTCGAATAAAAAATCTCCATCGGAATAGGACACACTGACGTCAAAGTTGTGTTAAAAAAGATTGATCTGAGTTTTAGTGGGTAACTTTTGCAATTTACAAAGCATTAAAAAATTGAATTACTTGGCTAGAATGTCAGTACATTGCGTTAACATGGCATTAGACTACTGATTGCAACACCCACTTCCTTAGACGACTAACTGCTTATTTGCGTTAACAGTTCAGCTGATTGCGAGTGCTTCGTACTAGAAGTGGACGTTTAATGGCTGAGTCACAGAATAGGTAGACTGAGCAGAATAGCACGGACGCACTTTTACTATGGACATTTCTTGCAAGAAAGAAAAAACCCCTCCTCAATTTTTAAGCGTTTTATATCTCAAAAAATCGGACCAAGTCCGGGTCTGGCTCTAATTTAAAACATTTAATCTAACAGCATACATAAACTAGCAAAATGTATAACTTCATCTCAGTAGGCAATAAGGATTCGCCGAAAAAGTCAAAGAGACTCCAAGTTCAAACCAAACACAGCAATCGCACTAGTCCATCTATTCCATGTTTTAAACACGACGCGGTCTCTTGACGCTGTTCACGCTTGAAGAAAGGTCGTATTGAGCCGTTGGTGTAGCACATAGTTTGAAAACAATAGAGTGATCAGTTGTCTTAGACTAAGCAGATACGATAATATTTTATCTAATTATAAAAACCATCATTCTATGTGTCGGTGCAACAGATACTCGACGGTTAAATATAAATTATCTAGGTGTGCTCATGGAATTTTATAGGGAGAGCTATTGGCAGATATTTGTTCAGATACAGATATCTTACCGTATCTGCTTAGTGTGTGATACGCTAAACTGGTGTAATGTGACTGCATCTGTCAAAATGTCAGTAAGTATGCATGAAAATACGTTGGGATGAAATCTACCTACCTACTCTTCTTAATTAACCGATTTGTTAAAAAAAAACCTTTATAATGTTGTATTCTGGTTGAATTAAAACACAAAAAGCAATTTTTAGTCGTAAGCAAGTACTTAGATTTTATATTAAAGTTTGGAGCGATGAAAAAACACACATATAGATTCAAAAATACGTTACATAAGTAAAATACATTTTATTTAGAAACCAAGCTTACAATGAGATTGATCTAGGTATAAACATCTACGGACTTTTACGGTAACTTTACGATTACTGTTCCAGATATATGCGAGTACCATCAACAACTAAGTAAAGACATTACTTGATGAAGTGCGGGAGGGTACAGACGGCCCCCAGCGCAAGCTTTTCATTACTGCTATAAACTGTGGTCTGCCCCGTCAGACTAAAAGTTTTCAACGACAGTTCAAACATTCTGCGGCGCGACATACAGCGTTCCCCTTTCAATCTGCGAGTTGTGGTCTTATGCAGCTCGTATTGATAGTCAATTGGGAATGATCAAGTGGCCTTAGTCAAGGGAAAAACAGAGGTTTCAGTGCATTATTCCGTCAGGAAAGACTGCAAACTGTTAATTAAGTGGAAATTACTTAAATATATTTCAACTTCTAAGTTAGATTACGAAACGATCAAGTTTGCCGTATTGGTAAACCTGTATCTTGTTGGAACTGGTTATTGTAGAAATGGAGATGTTACTATGTGTAAGGTGTGAGTGAAACTCTAATGTGTAAATTATTATATTGCCTAATATCCCACATTTTTAGTGACTTTTGTACTTTTTGTGCATTCATTGTTGCTATAATTTCGTACATAATTAGAAAACGGAAAATTACTAAAAACGACCTCATTTTAAAACAAACTTTCTAGAATTGCTCAAACATAGCAGACCTTAAGCATGTACACTCAATGATAACGTCAAAGCCTCTTTGGTAAAGGTTTAAAATAGAAGCTAAACCTAAATCCTAGCTTTTATGAAGTAGGTGACAGCCTGACTAATTACGTGAACCGAGCGTGGGAAGATCGAAAAGCCACAGTTGTGGCCACTCTCAGCTTGACAAAGGTAAGGTTATTAATAAAAGTATGTCTTAAGTTCCCGGAAAGGGCTAACTTTAATTAAAATCGCGCTACCCTCAAAAAAGCCGTCTATTGTTTATTTAAAACCATTACCAAATACCTTAAATGTTGGAAACAGTAAATAAAATTATTTTCATCACACTTGCTCGTCAATGGTGTTATTACAAGAGCGTATCCTTTAGTACAAAGGCCTAAATTGTAACCGCGGGAGTTATCATTACATCCTATGGGAGGTAAAGTTTAGTTTTAAAAATTGCAAAAGTTAGTATAGGTACGTTAGTTCAGACTAAGGAGGTTACAAATGTAAAAATAAAAATTCTGCTATTAAAACTTAAGGGCCAGTTTTTAAATGCAAAATTAATGTATGCATTATGAAACTGTATTAATTTAATACTTTGGATGTATGTCAACGCGTTTTTTAATATGTTTTTTTCGTAAATTTGTTTGAACCTTTTTGGCAGAATCTGGCTGTTGACCATTCGCATTCTGTGCGAAACATAGTTCTTGTCTGTGGTATATGATTAAAAAAAGTGACAATAGACCTAAACGCACTGACAGCAGTGACAGCGCAAGCAGAATTAGCGCGGTGCGGTGACGTGATGTCATTTATTTTCTTTAATTTTTAGTTTTTCCTCGCAAATGTGATGAAAAACATTGTGTGTAACACGGGGAGTAAAGGACATTATGAACTCGAGTCATAAAAGCCCTCCGCCTGCGGCGTCGGGCTTCTAACAGCCTCTCGTTAATAATGTTCCATTTCCTCCCCTAGATACTCAATGTACTATTCCATTGCATAATTTAGTTAAAGGAATTAACTTTAATTATCCGATAAATTTAAAACAAGCCAACAGCCCTTTCTCTCACATTATTAGCATTCACTACGTAACTGCAGGCTGAACAAAAGGGACTAAATATTTCAGATGGATCTAATTAAATTAATGTGGACTTTACCCCTGTCTCTTAAGAAACAGTTCTCTTTAGCAATTTCTACGGCTCCGTCTTTACAATTAATTTAGTATAAGGAAATCTCCATTCCGTGACAATGTTAAAGCATTTACTCTCCTTACGGCCGTGACTAACATTTTATATTTCAAGGAAATGTGTTACCTATTTAAGTAACTTCTTTTGGGGGTTTATGAGTGCCTCGTTTATTTTCACAAGCTGGGAATTTATTTAGCGTCTAGTTTAAGCGCCCCATTGTTTAGTTTTGGCAACCTTTGAGAAATACTGTGATATTATTCAGAAAAAACATTCTAAGTGGACGCTTGGCTTTGGCAATAAAGTGTGTACCTCAGCACCCACCTAAACCTACATTTTTGCGTTGTTGATATCAACGCATGACGTGTGATTTGTACAAGCAAATCATGCTACTTTGACAGAATTGTAACCACCACGATCATAATAAAGTCATTAAAACAATTGGCTTAAAAAGATAAAATTCAGTTTTTCGTAAGTGAATATTTTTCATTTGGACCATTTAAGTGATTTAAATTCGCTCAGAGTTGATTTTCTGTATCTCCGTTACAGTTATAAGGTTATAACCATTCAATAGGCAGTATTCTCGCTAGAAAAACCGGGTACAAATTCCATTGACCTCGGCTAGTAGTTTTCCTGAGGAGAGACGACATGGTCCCGTCACCCCGGGGAGCGATCCGTCAGCCCGCACTATAATGTACATTCGGAACTTTACACTGCTCATCTATATTTAAAGTTGTAAAAACTTGAAAAATTTTAGTGTAACCTGCCTAGTTAAATTTTTAGAATTGGCTACACGGTATAAAAAAGTGGCATGTTTTAAATATAAAAAGACGCATAGAATGGGTGAATAAAAAATATCTTATACAAAAGTGGGATTTACACACACCGTTTCTCACATTTCGTAGTTTTACTCCAATTCACAAATCATTTGAGGATGACACATTAATCAAATCTCGGGCCTGAAAGAAAATACTTAAGATTCATAGAGGTAATTGTATTATTTTGTGAAATTCTGCAAATAATAAGCAGACGTCAAAAGTACTCCTTATATGTAAAGATAAACGGAATGAAACATATTTCAACATAATATTTAAGATAAATTACTTACACAAGTGCTATTTGCACACACCGTTCCCCACCAGGTATCGTAGTTCATTCCAATTCACAACACATTCGAGGCAGACGCTTTAATCTAACCTCGGGGCTAGCAGAATGTGGAAACTATTGCGCTGAACCATGTCACCTTTCCTCAAAAGCGTTCCAACTACGTATTGTTTGGCGCAGAGAAAAACTCCGATTTGTTTGGCCTAATGAAGCCCGATTGTTTCGTGCGAGCACCTGGTGTTGCCTCGGCGCTTAGAGGAATAAATACGGGAGCATGCGTTGGTTAATCTTTCCAATCAACCCTTTCTGCTCTGCCGTTTTTCAACGGAAACGTGGTACACTATTCGGTATACAACTTGGCACAATTTTAGATAAAGAGTAAATTCGGTCCCGTGTGGTGCCGGATTAGAATAGCACCTCCTCCTTTCTTCCCGTGGGTGTAGTAAGAGTCGACTCTGGGAAAGGGTTAGTGTATTGTGGGCGATGGGCTAGCAACCTGTCACTGCAATATCACGTTTAACCATCTGGTTACCCTGACATTGCTGAACGTGGCACAGGATTTTTGAATTCATGTGCTCTGCCTACCCGTCTTGAGAATACAGGCGTGAGAATATGTATGTATGTCTGTAGTTAATTCGGGCCTCACTTTTACCTGCAAAAAGCGCCATACACCCACACATTAAACGCTCACATACTTACGATTCTCAGTGTTGCATACACACACATTTCATCCATTGAGCGCAACACTGGCTTAAATTTCTCGCACACATGTATATTGACATATGTTTACATACATACATTACGCATGTATTCTCTAACATGGTGGGCTGTACACGCAAAACGATACATAGACAAAACCGTGACTATTTCTACTTTCACTTGTCTTCTAGCATAGATACAATAGGTACAATACTGGCAAGTTGCTAGCCCATCGCTTAAGGTATACCTTCAATTATTTCCTTAATCGCCATTTATGACATCCATGGAAGAAATAGAGGAGTGTTATTCTGTACCCGTCACCACAAGGCAACGGTGTTAGATTCTGAATCATCTACCCTTGACCAAGGGATGCCTTGTAAAGCTTCTCCCGTGTAATTCCTCTAAGCCTTGGAGACATTGCCTCGCTAGCGAACTTCGAATGGGCTTGTGAAAGAAACTTTTTTTCGCTCTATAAACGTTTGGATGGTGGGAAGTTTGGCTTTAAATATTTGTTTGTCACTTTATAGACTACGGAGAGTGCATCTAATATGTGTGTTAAAGATAGCAGATATTTGTTCTCTAAGTTTTATAGTTACTGACATTGTTTGGTGCGCAAATAATCTTGGTTGATCTTAAGTTTAGAATAACACCTCTCCATTTCTTCTGTGGATGTCGCGGGATGAGACTAAGGGAACAGGTTAAGATATACTTTAGGCGACAGGCTATCAACCTGTCACTACTAAAACTGCTTTCTCAAAGCAAAAAAAAAGTGTTTGAAGCGGCCATAAAACGTGAAATAGTCATGGCTTTATCTAAGTAGCGTTTCGTGTGCTCTACCTACCCAATTTGGGAATACAGGCGTGATTGCATGTATCTATGTAAGAATGATACACGTTTTTGGATGAAATAGGTACTTATTTACGATAAGCAATCAAAACACTAATCTCAGTTCCTATCCAACGTAAACTCTAACATCAACACGACGGCAACCGCCGAACTCGACGCAGTCACGTATTTGTCAATCAGAAGCGAACAAACACACACAAGTTAGTTAGCGCTTTATTTCACAGCTTGTTTAATTAGGTAGATTGGCTTAGCCCACCCATCAGTTTTATTTAGACTTCGTATTAAAACTGAACCTATATCTGCTGAAATAGTTAAGTACTTGTAATGTACTTTTGTACATTGCTATGTTACCGCTTGAAAAAAATAAAAAAACCGGCTAAGAGCGTGTCGAACTCGCGCTCGAACGGTTTTCAGTACCATAAAACTGTAAAAAAATCACGTTTGTTAAATGGGAGGCCCCCTTGAATGCGTTTTTTTTTTAATAAATATACAACTTCCGTTTGTTTTAAAACCTAAAATTATGACAGAAGAGGGTGAGAATGGTGAAATTGTCATGGTTTTATGTGTCAGGTTTCGTGTGCAGAGCACCCTAAGTTTATCCCTTATTTGGGATCATAGGCGTGATTATGTGTCGTAACAAAAAACTTGCAGTGTCGCCTTTTTATTAAAATTTTGACCATTTCTTTTTTTTGTCGATTTCAATAAAAATTGGCTTTAATACTCAGAATTATAAGCGCTTTTGATACAAAATGACAGAGAATATTCCCTAATTTTTCATACAATACCTACTTACAATTTCATTTCGTTACAACCCTACTAAGTGTATGGAAAAAAGTAACGGAGTGGAACTTAAACGTTTTGTTTTTTTTTTTAATTATCAGCATCAATTGTTCTCTTGGTTCTGAGTGGAAAAAAACTTCTGAGAAAATGACACCGTCATACTAAATTAGCTTTGCTGAACCAACATAGGAGCTTGTGCACAAAATCTCAATGCATTTTCACGTAACCACCGCCTCTGAGGTTTGGCATGTTCCGGACATTATCCCGAAGGAAGATGCTAGCCAAGTCGTTAGCGACTGAATTCTGTTAGCCTAGTAGGGGAGTGAGCTAACTAGCAGCTAGAACTTAGTTCTCATCCCTAATTAGGTAAAAGGTTTCCAGCTTTCCTAGTTTTCTAAGATATTCTTGAATTTAAATTTTTTAAATACACTTGATTAAAAAATATAACGCCTAAAATTCAATGTTTTAAATTTCTTTAGACCCTTTCGTAATTTGAAGGCGCAGTCTGGATTTATCCGCTAAAAGAAGGATGGAGGAATAAATTCTTCTTAGTTGATCATTCTTGATAGTGTGGTCGTGGTCAAGTGAGACAATCATTGATTGTATTTCCTGTGATGGACTTAATGAGATCTATCCATCGTGTTGGGGAGCGGCCGCGAGATCTTGTGCCCTCGACTTTCCCTTGCACCACCAAACGTTCCATGGAGCCCTCGTTGCGAGTGATGTGCCTGAAAAATTTGAAGAATTTGAGGATTTACAGTTGCACAGTCGTCGATAATCTCTTTGATATAGAGTTTTTTCGGAAAATAAATGTTGCTACAATGTGATCCGCAGTCCACAGTATACAATTAACTAAGTACAATTTATTAAAGCCATCGTTCAATGCATAATTGAGATATCTATTATTTTGTAGCTCTTGCTGACGACGATAAACTAATGAAGCCTTCAGTTTTTGAAGTAACATCATCCCGAGTAAAAAGTAGTCATATAATAAATTCACGAATGTAACTATTTAAATAAACTTATATAAAACAATGTGGAATAATTCAATCAGATCCAAACATTTGTTTCATCCCTGACCGCTGTAGTAGGTTTTCCCTTTTCCCCTGCAATAAATTGTACATAAAGGCACCGACCAAGCCACGGTTAACATCTTATTGATTTATTCCCCACACTTCTGTCCAAATTTAGATTTAGTGCTGTGTTTAGTCGTAATTCCTGAGTGCGGATAAAAAGAAATAGTATGGTCAAATCGAATATTTTATTCAGCAAAATAGGTCGCGGGGGAATCTTGCGGATTCTTTGATTCTTATCTACAGTGTTTTGTTTGCTATTTCGAGCACTTAACTTACTCAAAATAGTCATGTTTCATTAGTGTTTTGACTGTGTTTTACGTTAGATACATGATTATGGTGACGATCTAATGATTATGAATAGAACGCTGTATCTAATCCCTAAACAAGATAGGTACTATATTTCCACTTTACTAATGAATATATTGTCACCATGTGAAACGTTGAAACTTTCAGCTAAGACTTTAATACCAAAGTCCGTGTATTTCCTTCAGTTATTAACTCATAGAAGCGACATCTCCAGCTAGTATTTGTCGAGTTTTCACAGCGTTTTGCGACAGTGGACTGATGAGACCGAACTTAATGCGCTGCAATTACCCGAGTTTGCCCGATTTTACTCGATTTTACCCGACATTGCAGACTAATGCAGGCGCTTAATAAAGCTAGGGCTGAAGGGTATTTACTCACAGTCCGACTCGTCCGCTCACATATGAGTTTTACGTCATTTGGGTAAATTTTTCAAAGCTGAACCATTTTTCCGCGGAACGAGCGGTCTCACTCGGCTTAAATAGCTCTCGTTAACTTTCTGCACAGTAATGTTGCGCGATTATTTCGTAAATAACATTTTTTAACGGCTTGATTAAAAGCAGCGCATTTTTCTCGAGCGCATAGCGATTAAAAGGGTTGGATTAATTTTTCATATTAATGCTCGAGCAGATAACGATTAAACGGCCGCTCTGTGAAAAGTTGTATCATCAATTTGCTTTTTGGTGTATCGGTGATCTGATCGCATCTCCATTAAGCCTGTAGGTAACAAAGGATTTGTTTGCAATTTTTTTTTCATTGTTTACAAAACACATTTGAAAATAGCTTAAGTGCAATTTCCAATATTTATTTAAATTTAAACAGAAATATTAAAAAAACTCATAAAAATATGGAACAATATGCAACAGATAATTATGCAAAACGAGACACTAGGGGCTGCGGTTTCGTTTCCGAACGTGGCTATGTGAAAAATTTAATTCATTGCTGGTAAATTTGTATGCATACCTCGGCTGCAGTTTATTAAGAATGCACCGCCCGCCCTCGCTGAATTACGGTCAGTTTCACATCGTACATTAACTGCGACTGAAGGTGCAAACAAAGCGTGGCCGATGAAAATGTCGAGGAGTTTTTAGAGTTTTGTTATTTTGCATTCTTAATAATTCAACTTTGTAATTTAACAATTATTTTTGCGGTAAGTTAGTAACTATTGTCAGTGATGAAAAAAAATCACGCGTAATTAAATATGTTGCTTGTTACGTATTTTCGGTCATCAGAAAAACGTACCCGAAATAGTACGTTGTTATTGTTTTTTTCTCATCTTAAAACCTGGAAGCGAAAAAATATCCGAAGACAAAAATAATATCTCTGATGTTCACATAAATTCCGACGGTGGCCAATAGAAATCACTAACGTTAAATACGGGGATTACCTACAAGAGAAATCTTATCTGATCTCTTACAAAGTAAACGTCGAGTCCCCATGAAATATGCATTAAATATTTACAGTCTCGAGCCAAGCCATTCCCTTGAAGCCGAGTGAACCGAACAGATTTGCAATTCACCGAACATCCTTTTGGTAAAAAAGAGCCGCCGAACAAAGCTGGGGAAGCCAAAGAATCGAAATGAACGTTTAAATACTGGCCGACATTAAAAGTGGGGGTTGATTGAAACAGAAAAACTTTGACGGTATGTATTACAGGGTGACCTGCTTTTTAAAGCTTCGAGCGTTTATCGCTAGGACTTAAAATCACGTTCCGTTGCTTATAAATAAATTAATGACTTTAATAAAAAAACGCCTTAACGAGCGATAGACGACTTAATAAATTTGTGAGTTATGGTAAAATTTCGTGTCGTAATAAGTATGAAGTTACAGGAACTCGGGCAGTGGAGCCATAAATTGCGTAATAATCTCGGCAATTACTTTTCAAGTAGCCGCTTCCAAAGCCATTTTGTGAGGCGAAATTCAACAACAAGTTTAATTAATAACTAGTGCATGGCGTAAAGCAACTGCCTCCGTCAAGACTGGGATAAACTAAAGGAATAAACCGCGTGTAAGGTATAAAATTCTAGGGATAACGGTCGCACTTAAGAGTTTATGAATCATTAACCTGTTCCTTAGTATAAATTTGCAGGATAGGTTTAATTTAATGATTCTGAACAGTGCGGCCGTAAAGCTTGGACTATATTCCTGTTTTTGTGTGACAGTGTTGGACGTGACTTCAGCCCAGAACTTTAGTTCATTTACGAGACACGTGCTATAAAATCATCTAATGACTGTGCAGGACATATTAATTCTATACACACATGCGCAAAGATTAAGATTACAAGTTCGATGTCCTTGTAATGCTCAGGTATTATTTAGGATGTAAATCGTTGACTAGGGGATCAAATATAGCCATCGAGGGAACAATTATACCTGTCCAGATGAACATAGCCTATTTCTTTGTCTTTACGTAGAACGAAAAATAATTCGTAGTTACCCTAGATATCTCCCAAAATACCCCGCCCGTCCGCACTCCTATTTGCGACGATCATAACTCTTGATTTAGATGAAATCGTTCACCGCCTGACATAAACGTTGAAGACATTAAAGGAGTGCTTCGTCGACTGTTACGTCCCCGCAGGCATTCTAATAGAGTTGGAGGCTGGGCGCACGAGGATATAATAGTTCTGGATGATAAACATTCGTTTGTGTGGCAAAATGGTTTGACAATCATGTAAAATTTACTGAATTAAGCATAATGTTCACTTCGCTGTCTTTAAATACAGACAGAGATAACTCGATTCAGTTGTTATCTGATAAAACCCACCTAGGTTAGTCAAAAAGACACATCCTGTATTTAATTGGTCTGGCCATCAAATCAAATCAGGTAATTGTTATTTTGACTTGTTTCCGGATTCATCAACAAACAGCCTGATTGTTTATGTTTAATTAGTTTTTGGGTTGGCATTAAATATTTTAGCTACAAATCACGCTCGTATCATGTACTCTCAAATGGGGTTGACATATAGCCTAATAAATTAAGGTTAATTAAGGTAAGAACCTCGGAATCCGAGATACCCAGCTGGAAGTTTTGTAAATATTTGCATATTGAGGCCCTAAAAGTTGTCTCAAAACCTACATATTCTAGGGTGTGAGCGACTATTAAATTTCAAGGTCAAAAGTCACAAAAATCTGTTTTTTGCGCTTCTTTTGTAAATATCTCATTTCCTATGGATTTTTGCTGTTTGTGTTTCTTATCAATATTGTAGAATACAAAATTCTCTACAAGTTCTGTTTTTTATTTTTTTTATACGGTGAACCGATTTCGAGATAGAGGGCGGAGAGCGCGCGGTCATAACATCACTTTGGGTCGAACGGTCTCCGATCGAAAACGCGCCATTATATACTTGATGAACTATCGATAGATCAATGATTATAAATATTTGATTAGTTAAATCAATGTGGCTTTGGGTTGGCTGCTGACTGTCTTCGTTTTTTGGCGTAAATTAGAAGATGTGTCCCTCTACCCTGGATTTTTGCAATTATAGTTGATTTTTTTCTATGTACCAGACCAGCAGGTTTTCGATTTTTGACGTAAAATGAGGTGACCCACTAAGTTCAATATTTTTTGTAAAGGAGGAATGTCGATTTCGACAGTAGTTTGGTTGGGCTCTAGTGCTTTCTAATCAGGGTCACCAGGTACTCCAGATCTTCAATTATCCCAGTTTTTATATTTTTCCCTTTATGTAGTCATTAATCCCTAATTCTGTACCAAATTTCAGCTTTGTGAGTTTATGGGAAGTAGGTACTAGTTCTATTTTGATGATCATGAGTGAGTGAGTGAGTGTCGAAAATGCGAAACTTTGCTTTCGTTTAACTTCGGTACTAAATGACCTGCTGATTTGAAATTTTGTATTTTAAGTATGTAATTATAGCTTACTAGATGACAAAAATTTCAGCGTTCTGGTCTTATCCAGAAGTGCTCAAATAGGTGCCTGAAAACGCAGCGAAATGGATCCAGTAAAGGATGGAACGGCAGTGCTTGCTTCGCGCTCGACTTGGTGGGGGCACGGCCGTGCCCCCGACCATCAACTTCTGCAGCATTTTGAAGTTTTACAATATCTGTGTCGTTTTGGCCATCGAAGTACCCAAGGCCTTAAGTGATGCTGTGACCGCGCGCTCTCCGACCTATATCTCGAAAACGGTTCACCGTATAAAAAAAATAAAAAACAGATCTTGTAGAGAATTTTGTATTCTACAATATTGATAAGAAACACAAACAGCAAAAATCCATAGGAAATGAGATATTTACAAAAGAAGCGCAAAAAACAGATTTTTGTGACTTTTGACCTTGAAATTTAATAGTCGCTCACACCTTAGAATATGTAGGTTTTGAGACAACTTTTAGGGCCTCAATATGCAAATATTTACAAAACTTCCAGCTGGGTATCTCGGATTCCGAGGTCATTTCCTAACCTTATTAGACTAATAGCACAGAAAATGTCACTTAGACAAAACCGTGAGCCCCTGACGCTTCGGAGCTATCTTTAGCATAAAGGACCATGGTCAAAATGGGCCTGGAACCAACAGCATTGAAATTTATGTCAATAAATAGGTCTTAAAATCTACTTTATTTCATTATATGGGCACAAAGTCGAATTCCATTGCAGAACTACTAAGATATTTGTATTTTAGTCACGGTGAGTTGAGTACTTTAAGCTACGAAAGATGCATTCGGAGAATATTTATATTCACAATAATAGTGAATGTGTTGGCGAAAATGTGGGTAATTGTGAACCGGGTTTGTTGTGTCTAGCAATTGCACGGAAAGAGCGGCAGCGCGCAGTGCACATCTATGATGATGGGCCACGGATTGGCTCGAAACAAGTCGAGCTAATTGATAGTTTTAAACATAAAATTACCGTGAGACTCACTCATAGTGGATCTACTCACGTATTTTTATACCGAGATTAGCTCGACTTGTTTCGAGCCAATCCGTGGCCCATCATCATAGATGTGCACTGCGCGCTGCCGCTCTTTCCGTGCAATTGCTAGACACAACAAACCCGGTATTGCTCGGTATTGCTCACAAAACTAATTTTTATTTTACACACTAACCCTGCCCTAAACCAGTTTTTAATAGATTTTATTGACTTTTAAACTAAGATTTAAATATGAATATCTCAGTTCTCCCATGGAATTCGACCTGGTGCCCATACAATGAAATAAAGTAGAGTTAAAGACTTATTTAATGACCTAAGTGTCAGCTCTGTTGGTTTCAGAACCAGGCTTCATACAAAGTTGCCCATGGTCCTTTAGCTTGAAAGATAGATGAAAGAGGTATAATAATGGCAACAGGACAACCTTGCTGCCCTGTCGCCTAAATCATGCTATTATCTGTATTTTAGCTACAACTGGCAAAGTTTTAAATACCATTCATAAAAGAAGCATTAAAAAAGTCAAGACAAATCGACAACTACCACTCTGCAACATTATTAAGCTTATTTGTATTATGTAAGATCAGAAAATAATAAACAGAAAAGTCAAATAAAAGTAGATTTGACCCAGGTTTCAGGCCAAAAGTGGTCCAATCCCAATGAAAATAATTAATTTAACACCTCCTCATTTTTTCGGTGGATGTCGTAAGAGGCTACTAAGGATATCAATTTTGCTATACTTGTCATCTGTTTCACTAACCTAATACTACGCCAAAAGTGGATACGAAACATAATCTAAAATTGTTTTGTCTATGTAACGTTTTTTGTGTGTACCTGCCCCGCTTGGGAACGTAGGCGTGATTGTACGTACCTATACATGTATGTTTAAATATAACAGGCGTTCCTTAGGCCATATCTAGAACACCCCGTATCTACTTTAGAAGCGTTTCCGATATTAAACGCATCAATTTGACGCCCAGCAGAGATAAGGCGTGCACTCACGATCTTCCCTGGCGACATTTATTGCCCTCTAATGTAATGCCAGTTTGGCACTTGCCTAAAGTTATGGCCAACGTATCGCTATTGGGAGCTATTTGGGTGAACAGTTTAGCAAACCGGTATCAATTAGTTGAAAGCTTAGTGTAAACTAATAATGTAAAGTGCTACTTTACAAAAATGTTTGTTGTTTTAAACAAAACTCACTCACTCATATTGAAATAAAACGTTCTTGGGTAAATATTTGGGCGTTTGAACCGCTGTCATTATTCTAAACACTTTTTTTATTAGATTTATTTAGAAATTGGTATGATAAATATGTCATATCGATACCTTTAGGTTCAATTGTCGTAAAGGACAAAATGCTACTTTTCAGGAGAAGCAAAAACGTTTCGATTTTTTTTTAAACCTTAGTATTTTTTTTATTTGTGGACCTATATCTTTGATGTCTATGACGAAAGTGCTTACAAATCTTCTGTTTTCGCAGTAGTATGGTAACCATATCGATAAATAGGATATTATAGAAGTTAGCTGTCCTTTACACCCCGGAAAAATACATCGCTAGTCCCTTACGCCCAGAGCATTTTAAAGAATTCAAAAGTTTTTAGGTCGTAAAGGTCAGTTTTAAACGAAATAATAAAAATTTGGGATGTATAGCTCACTGTAATTTCTAATTTTATTGTTATTTTCCCTGGATAACTGTTATTAAAGCAATAAATTATGCACAATATTTTACTATTTGCTGAAGTTAAGCGTTAGCAATCATTATCTTTTTATATTAATGCTTATGTAGTATTGCAATACCATTAAAAACATGGTACACAGATAGTTATATTCATCAACTATTATTTTTGTAATAAAAACATGTAGGGTAGGAATATAGAAAATGAAGGAATGTAGATATTGTACTGTTATTATGTTATAAATATCGATTAAGAGGTCGATTAAAAAAATTATCTTCTGTACTCAGAATACTAGTCAGGACAATTCCAGTAACACCAAACACGACTTGGTTACGTTGTTTGGTTACCATGTTCTGTAGGGTACTTTCCGGTTCCAGCATCAGACCAGTTTTATGGTACCGTATTCGATAGCACCATGTACATTTGTTTCCTCCTAGTAATTTAACTTAAACTATCCGAATCGGCACATCTAATCGCTACCTTCGAGACACTGGCCGTTCTGAAGTTACGTTATACTCGCCATCTGTGGTGTTCATCATCAGTTTTCTTACGCCAAATCCTATTTACTGAATGTAAATTCTTGATTTTATGAATTAATTACCAATAGTGCCGTATATGCCCCTACAACATTTGAAGAGTTCCCACGATTTCTCTAAGATTCCATCATCAGATTTCAACTTAGTGCCAATGGGACCCATTCGAAGTTATACCCTTCGGATCTTGGAGATATCGAGTAACAAACACAATAAAAAAACATAAAATCGAAATGAGAACTTCTTCTTTTTTTGAAGTTGGTTAAATAGAGTTTGTACATAGTAACGAAAAAAAAACAACTCGGCTATAATATATTATTATGTTTCTGTTTCGTTTTCTTCATTATCACTAGATCATCACTACATAGCTTAAAACAATATCACTTCCCGCTGTCTTATTATACCTAATTGTTTTCTTATTAACACAAAATAATTAGTTGACACTTAAGAAATTTGTTCTTTACAAACAGAGCAAGCAGAAGCAGGTGAAGCTGATCATAATAATATGATATTAACTAAAGATGATCATCTTCCGAAGAATTGGCTTCATCTGTTGCTCCATTTGTTAAGAATATATCTATTTCTTTAGTTCCAATTTTTTTAATTACTGAATTAAGTATTATGTATGTAGTTATTACAACATATGCCTTCACATGCTAAGCCTGCACTTTATGAATTGTGTTAGTGGTTAAATTCGTCACTTACCACTAATTGAAAGAATACATTCCACTAAAAGAGCATTACTTGTTTTTAGTTAAAAGGTAAAATAGTAAGGGGATGCTTTACCGTAAACCTGTTTATCAATAGTCGCCTCTTACGACATCCACGGAAGAAATGGAGAGGTGTTATTCTACACCCAACATCACCCGATACGGTATACATTGGTAGTGTTGTGATACTTTTCCAATCCATTATATCAGACGTATGACGGGAAATAACTGAAGCACGATGTAGGTGGGTAAATATTCAGGCGTTTGAACCGCTGTCATTATTCTCAATACGTTTTTTACAGTAAGTGTGTTATAGTATAGTGTCTGTGCCTTATAGATAGTTACACACTAGACTATTATTTACACATTTGTCAAAGAATCTGATTAAAAAAGTGTTGAGAATAATGACAGCGGTTCAAACGCCCGAATATTTATCCAAGTAAGCAGTTTGATGAACTTCTTATTAGCTATTTCCATAAAACTAGAAGAGCTGAAAGCGGCTAAATAGCTACCAAGTTAGAAGCTCACGGTGGCCCTACGGCTCTAATGACTTTTGACATTTACGCACAGAAGCTGTTTATGATCCAAAGTTAGGTTAATTTATGGCGGGGGAGGGTTATTCGTTTAGCGTTTCGAAAGTGTTGGGTTACTAAATAGCGGCTAAGTATATTTGTGTAATTAAAATTGCGTATTTACTCTACACACATTTTCGTTGAGCATTTGTTTGTTTTTGAGACTGTAGGTGGAGGCGGTGTAACAAATGGATGTAAGCCAAAAACCACGCATATGTCTTGGGTGGGACCTATATCTCCAGCAGTTGACAAATACGGGCTGAATAAATGACGAGGCAGGACTTTGATTGCAGATTAAGGTGACATTTAAAAAGTAGCAGATAGTCTTCTGGTGTCTGCGTTAAATCATACCTTAAACATCCTGTTTCTGAGTTGCCAGATGAGCATAGTGGTCATGATTCATGAGCTAAGATTAAGTCTACATTTAACATTAAACTACCGTGAGACTCACTCATCTTATAAAATACGGATAACTCACGTTATAAATCGAGTTTAGCTCGACATGTTTCGGACTAATTCGTAGCCCTTCATCTAGGAGCCGCGGCAGCTGCTGCTGCCAAACGCGAACTGCGCGCCTCGGCTCTCTTCGAAGAGTTATCCGTATTTTATAAGATAAGATTAAGTCTCTAAATGCATCTACCATTTTGTGTGCTCTACCTACCCCATTGGGGAGTACATGCGTGATGTAAGTATGTAGGAATCCACAACGAATAGGTGTCTGATGCGTATACAGTAAAGTAAGTTACACTATGACGTGTGACATTCGGTAGAATCTATCTGCAGCTAGCATTTGCGAGGCAATGCCGTCTAGGATTGAGTGATTGATTAGTCACAATCGTAAGCCTGTTATTGCTTGTAAGACAGACAAGATATGAGGCATACAAGCAGATAAGCACGATCAAAAAGAATGGCGGATTAAAAGCTATTGGCCCACTGCCCATCCAATTTCCTTTGTTGACGTCTCGTGGGACCCACACCAAGATTATCTTAACAAAGCAAAGGCAAGTTCGCCGCCTTCAGAAACAATGTAATCGCCTCCTGGATCGGGGAGCAGAGAAAGCCATTAGAAAAGTTTTTTATTGATATACTTATTATCAGTCCCATAGTTGACTTTGATGTCGTTTAATTATCGAGCACTCGTGTGTTCACGTACGGAGATACAAAGCTTTTGTGGTAACGAATTGCTTTTTTCGTGTCAACAAACAATTTTAAGATAAAAGTGATTGGATTTTTTGCTAACTTGTTCAATCTTGGGGACACAAAGTTGCTGTTGAATCTCATAATCTACCCCTATTATTAAATATACCTGCTACTTATTTCGGAAATTCGTTAAGTAGGCACTTCTACACATTTTTTAGGTTTCAAATTAAGAAGTACAATAGTGATAGGTTTCTTCCCCGTTGCCTAAAATGTATCCTGAACCTTATTTGCCTCTTACTACAACTATTTAATAAATGGAGAGGTGTTATTCTAAATCCAAAACCTCATCATCATAAACTCAAATAACAAGGTGTGTGTACATCATAGTCCTGTTAAAATCGCCAGACGACAATATACCGCTGTCGTCACGTAACGGGCGGTGCTTGCGGGAACGACCGGCGGACTATGCCAATACATCCACCGGGCAATGTCAGGAGCGTTTAAATGGTCATTCAGCCGTGAAGCGATTCCAAAAATGAATGCTGAACGCGCACTGAGACTGCTGGATGTTTCAGGGATATGCTTGCTTGTCACAGCTTGTTATCTACAACATTTACTGAAAAAGTAAATGATAAAGAAATGTGGGCAGAGTGGGCTGACCAGCTGCGTGATGGTTCGATAACATTGTGGAGACAATGGGACTTGGAAGAAAGAGAAAGTAGGTAAGTCCGGGATAGAAAAATATTGGAGGAACGAATGCCCAATAGTGGGTGAAAACTAACTGAAGAAGAAAAGACAATACTGCAGTAACAAACGGAACAATAGAAATCAAAGCTTTAGGTACAGAAAAAAAACGTCCGTTGTCGCGTCACGTCATGACGGCTTAACCACTCTTGACGAATTTAGGCTTGAAGATTGTTTTAGGCACGAGTATACTTTTTATGCATAATTCCTGCACGAAGCGATAAGGGAATTCCCCACAAGCAGAGTCATGCACAACATACTAAAATGTGATTGATGTCAAACTCATATCTGGTAATGGTTTTTGAAATTCAATGCACGATCATTAAGATGTGAAACGAGCTCGAAGTAATTCAAAATTACATTTCCTAGCAAGCCATAAGTCAAATGTTAACCGACAAAATGCAACTAAGTATGCGGATGTTCCCTACACAATGCTCACCCTGTATCCTGGAATTGATGCCCCAGATATCGGCGCATCCTGTCTATTTCCGAGCCGTTCACCGCGACTGAGTAATGCTGCCTTTACGACCAGGCCACGGACTGTCCGCGGCCAGTTTGCGAATCCTTATCCAATGCGCGCTGACAATGCTCGCCATACTCAGTTGTCTAACAAAACAAGCGATGTACGGAAAAATTGTAAACTGAGTCGTTAATCGCATCTAATGCCTCGTATTTACGCTAACGACATCGTCTATAGCTGTGTAGACGCAGCCTTATTAATGGGCGGTTGAGGTGGGGTGTAGTCGAATGTGAATTTGGGGCATAATTCTAGTGTAAATAAGAAATGTAATAAGTAGGCCTGGAGGAAAACTTGCGTATCTATTTGTGTTTGACATGAATCCGAAGATTTTTTTTAAATCATTTTTTTTAATATGTATTTATTCATTACTATAATATTTATTCCCTTTGTTTGTTAAAGATTGAAATCCGAATGCGATGTGTCTGACTATAAA
Organism: Adoxophyes honmai; assembly: GCA_005406045.1. Lineage (NCBI taxonomy): Eukaryota > Metazoa > Arthropoda > Insecta > Lepidoptera > Tortricidae > Adoxophyes > Adoxophyes honmai. Next base: position 635,086 of record BHDV01000568.1, read on the forward strand.
GTTCTTCATAAATTGGATTACTATTAATTAACATTTTCAAATAAAAACGATATTTATCACAGAAGCCAAATTATAAATTCGTACTTGACTACTTACTCTTAGTATTTCTTAGTCAATTAGTTTAGGAGTCAGTTTTGATAAAAATGGTTTCTGCAGTAAAAAACTTTAAAATAAAATACAATATTCTTTATTTAACATAAAACAATTTGGATCACAGAAGTAAAAAGGTGCAGAAACAATAATACTTTAAACATCTATACCGATAATACTTACTTTTTTTACTTTCTTAGGTTGCTTTAAAAAAGTAACAGAAAAAAAAGACACTTAAAAAAACGCACAAACTAATACATACTATATTTTATAGAACATTGCAAGTGAATCCTTTAAATGTATAGCTATAATTATCACAGATAGCAATTAATCAAAATACAGTGTTCACTTAACGCTTGCTTTGCAGGATATTGCTATGACAAGTGACAAAATAATTAATTAATCTCGTCAACTAATGTAATAAGAAAGCCTTGTCGCGCCGTCACGCCAAGCTGACCAGTCGCGAGAAGAATTTAATAAAATATCGCTTTGTTGTATTTGCGTCGAGAAGGGCCTTCTAAAAGAGAAACATTTTCACTGTAATAATGTTGCTAGCATGGGATTTGCTCTTGCAAGCAAAGAGTTACTGCCCATAGTTGCCAGCCACACTTTGCCGTAAATGTTACCTTACAGAGGGCCTCTAGAAGAGGGTAGAAAGTAATTATAGGTAAAATGAAAAATGTGTTTTCAATAACATTGATAATCAATTTAAAATACAATTTTTTTACTTGTTTCTCAAACTTTAAGAGGAATGTAATTTTACTTTACTTTTGTTTTGGTGAGATGGTATACATTTTCTCATTTTCTCGAAACAAACTTTTCTGTCGTCTTTTATTCTAAAACTGAATGAAACTCGAAGAGGTAAACAGTAAAAGATAATTTAAATTATGAAATTGGACTCTAAAACATTCTAATTTATTTTGTTCGGTAACTTTGTCGTAACGTACCTACTAAACTTCCCGTTAGTATTTCCCATAATGATCATCACAAGGGGTATCCCAGTGTTTTAAGTTGGAAGTTAAAGCGGATATATCAATTTATATGATTGCTCAAAGAAAAGCGGAAAATATGGCAGCCTCTGTATTTTTTTAAATATTTTTGGTGCAGTACTTAATTAAGTACCTTATAAGTGTCTCTGCTTTTAGCCTAGCAGTTTTCCTTTAAATGATTGTTTTCCGTTCTTGAGTGACTAAATGTTTGCCAAACAATATTTGCTTTAAGATAGAAGCATAGGTTTCGTTCAAGCAAGCGACCATTCGTTTGCAAGTAAGTGTGCGAGACATGATGTTTTTAGAGAAACATTACACTCGTACCCAAGAATAAAATAATTATTAAGTATGTATGTAGATATATAATTGATGTAGATATATAAGTATGTAGATATAGCATGGACTGCAATTATTCCCAAGTCACTTTTTTATGTAAAAACTGCAGCAAGAAATAAAATCTAGGAATGAGGGTACCTACTTTTTATCAGTTAGTTCAACAAGTAGCGTCACCGCTTCCGCCTTTACTTTACACCAAACCTAGGCCCAGTCTGCGGACGGCAGTAAAGCCACATGCTGCAACCCCTTCGTCCCTTCCAATTTTTCGACGAAACTTCTCAACTATATGTGCGTTTCGGATAAGGGTCGTACCTGCATCAGCGCCATCTAATGGCACATTAAGGTAGACAGTTTCAGGATGCCAGATGTCGTCCATACGAGGGTGGAGGTGAATGAACCCAGGTTTTCAATTAATGGTGACCTTTTGACTATTGCGGGTGATTGGAAATGTTTGATTAAACTGCAGACTTTCGGAGTTAGCAGAAAGTCGCATAGTTATTAATTTAATTTCAAGTGTCGAGTCTAGTTTGTTTTGTTTTAGTTCGTACGATCACGAGCCATTGAGTGGATTGGAATATCAGATGTGTACGTGGCATTTGAACATGACTTCATACATACCTACATCACATCTGTATTCCCAGATGGTATAGGCAGAGCACACGAAGCGCTACAAAGATAACCAAGACTATTTCAAGTTTCATACCCAGTTCTAGCATATTTTTTAGATTTTATGTTAAGAGGTATAGTAGTGAGAGTGAAGTAATGTGCGTCTCGTAGATTCGTCGGTAAATAACCTAACATTTATACTAATTATTTTTCTAGAGTTTGATGCTACAAATTCACATAGTAACTTAAGTGTTTTTAAACAAGAACAATTGCCATACTATTTAATTTGCCCGTGCAATGGCAACAATTCCAAATTCGTATATTATACGCAGGTAGCAGGTGTGGCTGACAAGTGGGTTGTTACCCTACTAATTTGTCAGGTTTATGCTAAGTCGTCCCTTATCATGTGACGTCATCCAAACGCGTTGTCAATCTGTGTCCGCCTGCGCAGGGTATGTATATAATCACTGTAATTTAATCAATTTAAGTATGTTGAAGATGTAGTGCTGGCAAGGAATAGTCTGGAAAATCTATTTTTTAATACAACCTTTGCTAACCATATCCTTTACTCCTTTACTGAAATTGTTTACTAAAGTTTATTTTATACAGTAACTGTAGCATAGAATCTTCACGGCTTCGATGTCGGTGATTAAAATAATAAACATTTGATAGGTACAGTAAAGGAAATTGATTACTGTGCCACTTTGTACCTTTTCACAAAAAATGACACCGTAAAATACCATACTTTCTACTAATCAAAGCAATATGAAACTCGGTATGAAAAGGTTCAAAGTGGCACAGGTATCAATTTCCTTGACTGTACATACAAAATCATAATTACCAAGTCTGTCTTTCTTTTTCACACTTCGCAAATTATATAATTTGTCTTGCAATAGGACAGTAAAATAAAGGACAAAACTTGGAAATGACGACGTATAAAAACAAAACGTGCGAGAACTACCACTAGTGCGAAGTGGCCAGTTCGAATAATTTTAAACAATAAAAAACCGACTTCAAATTTGGGCTATACTGAAAGCATTTGTCTAATAATGAGGGTGACCTTCCATCACCAGCAGGCCTGACTAATTACTGAAATTATAATTTCCAGTCTGCAGGTGCATTCAGTATTGAAAGAATTATCCTTTAACTCCTGAGCATTAAGGAGTTGACCTTCCATCATCAGCTCAGTCATTTTTTTTACTGCCAGGCGTAAATACTGGTGTAGCTTTGAAAAATGTACTAAAAACATTACCTGTGCCAATAAAATTTGAGGGTTGCCCTCGATTTCCCTCATATTCCATCACCAGATCAAGATATGCTGGCAATGGGACTACCTGGAAACTATACCCTTTCAAACAAAAAAAAAAAAATCCAAATCGGTCCAGGCGTCTTCGAGTAATCAGCGAACACACATAAAAAAAAATAATGATGATAAAAAAAATAATAATAATAAAAAAATATCCCGACGAATTGAGAACCTCCTCCTTTTTTTGAAGTCGGTTAAAAAGGACAATTTTGTAGAAAAAAAAACATCGAAAAACTAAGGTACGAAACGTTCCGCAAAATGTTATTCTTAGCTATCGCGGCCCTGCCGCGTGATGTATCCTCTACGTATATTTCTTCTAGTTAGCTGCAGAATGATTACCCCTGGGTGATATCAATCACGACACAGCTTTTTATTTATTGCCCGCATTACTGAGATACTTATCTTGTGACGAGACTTAACTTGGTTTGCTGTTCGGCTCATTTTCTCTGATAATAACGAGGATTCTAATAGAAAATGGTGAAAGTTTTCGTCAGAAGAAAAAGTTTTTCAAATCTCCCCTTGGCGTTAGGTGTATATTTTATGTAAGTAGATAATAATAATAATATAAATGCTAAAAGCCGCTAGGTACGTCTATGCATAATTTTGTGAACTACGCCTACTCTGTTTGGGAATTCAAGCGCGCCTTTTTGTATAAAAAATATAGTAATTAAAATGTTAAGTAAGCAAAACTTATTTTCAGGTAAAACATTAAGAACATTTTATTATTTTCACTATCCAAATGAAAATCTCAGTTCTCTGCAGCTAGACTTCTAATCAACAAGATGACAGTCATCTAATGTATAGTGTCAAGTATCAATTAGGAAAAATAAGATAATCAGATCTTTCTAACTACTATTTTTCATCCAAATTCTTAGAATCCTTCCGTGAGCAGTATTAAATGTACCTATTAATTTTTTTTCAGCTTTACCTGCCGAACTTTTTTTTACACTTAATTGTTTTTTCCCAAATACGTATTAATTCAAAAATACTTAACTATTACTTTTACACCTGATATTTTTTTTATTTATTCATCGTCGTCATCGCCATGGTCATATTTTCCAAAAAAAAGTCAATACTAGCTGATACAGTCATTAAATCATTCTGCTTAAATTTTAATCTTTTAGTAAGTAATTTGAATTGTACGTTTGTTTTTTTATCATTTATCCTGGGTCCAACAACTATTAATTAAGTGCCCCGGGCTGCAAGACAGGCCGCGGCAGGGTCTGACATGTCGTGATTTTGACAGACGGCTCTTTCGAGGTTTGGGAAACTGAAATGTAGCCATTTTTAATAGAAGTAAGCAAAACAAATTAACATCGCCTTTTTTAAATAAAATTAGATGTCTAGTGTCATAAAAAGGAAAGTTAATAATTCTGATTAAATACATCGCTAAAGATTTTTATTTAAGTGGCCAACGCTCCGAAAATTCTGACTCCTCACCGCTATTAATAGTACTCATAGTACCTAATTGACATTCCAGTTTTTTTTTTAACATTATGGTCATTATTATGATTATTACTCAACTTAAACTTCTAGGTACATACATTCATCATATTTACAAAGGGGGTATGCAAAGGTCACGAAAAGTTCCACAGATGAAACCACAAGGTAGATACCTACACGTTTTGTAGCCACTTCTATGATTCTGTGGTGTGTGTATAAATTTCTAGTATTTATTTGATTTTTTTTCGTTATAAACTAAAATGGTATAGACACTTAATCTAAAACAGAGAAAAAAATAGAGCAATTAACATTAAACATTAAAATAACATATACATTTAAATCAAAACTAACGTACTACACTAAAAACAAAATGGTATTAATATAAGGTCACTTTTTATGTTTGTGTTGTCCGTATAAAATATATTTATCCGTCTGACTTTCATAGCTTAAAATGGCTGAGAGAAGTTAATTAAGAGGTTCTTCAAATTCAAAAATATTAAATAATACTTTTGATGTAAAAATTCAAATTTATTACCTATAGAATTTGACTGTGGAAATTCAAAAGGTTGATGTGAATGAACAGTCCGTGTTCATTTATATTCCTATCAATTGCTCAAAAAAATACAGTAGCAACAGCAACATCACATTTCCCACCTGAACCAACACAACCTTATTTTCTCTCACATGACGTGCCATTGCTTTAACACAGCACCTTTTCATTACTTTTATTTTTAATTAAATACCAATGGCCGCACCTTGACCTCGAGCATAGTTGACCTTCCCCGTTATTAAAGCCTTTCATGTCGGACAACTCATTACCCACTAAATGAAAGACGATATTCGTTTCCAGTTACGTATAGAGAGAGGTAGGATTTCGTAAGTGGAGAAGGTTATTTCTGTTAAATTATCTTTAGCATCTGGGTCATGGCTTGGAAAATGTATCGTGGATTTTTCTAAAGCTTGTCGTTATTGGGAGATTTTTCTTACCGTTGGGATAGTTAAATTGCTTCTACTTTTTAGTATTACTAGATACTTATCAATTTTAACTATGAAGTAGAAGTATCTACTTCATTTGATAACAGACTGTGGAAGGAAGTTAAATACAATTTATCCCAATTTATCTACACTCGAAAATAAATAAAGCTTGTAATGTAATATTATACATTATACTTACTAGACAACAAAAACGTGTTGACTCGAGAGCAACCACTTGCATTAATTATTTGAATTGTACTCCGCGACCGAGAATTGAAGCACTTACCTACTTCTTCATATTCAGGTTATGGAACAAACACACTAACCTGTCGTAAAACTATCATCTATCCATTGGATGGATTGACAATGTTCCAAGGACTAAGAACGAGATATTAATTGTGGTATCTCGGGTTAAGAATAACACCTCGCCATTTCTTCCGTGGATATCTAGGTGGTAACTAACGAGACAGGTTAAGTTATTATATTTTAATCGATAGATTAGCGACCTATCATAGTAGTACGGACAGCTGCAGAGAAAAGTAAGGCCTTGTTATGAAACTATGTATTGGCGGGAGGTCAGTTTTCTCTGCAGGTGACTATATCTCTGAACTTGAAACGAGAAATAGTCACGGTTTTGTCTTTGTAGCGTTGTGTGCTCTGCCTACCCCATTTAGGAATACAGGTATGATATATTTATATTAAACTGAACTTGCAACACTTACATTTTATGTAATGTTTTAAACTTTCGCGATTCTCACTCATAATTTTATATGTATGTACGCGGGACTTAATCACGATTTTATTTTATTTATCTTCTCGACGTTTCGGCCGCGTTACAGCGACCGTGGTCACGAGTTGACTGAAGCAGAGCGCGACGTTTGTTTCGCAGCCCGGGTTCTTCGAACTACCCGCACTTGATTTTCATCAGTAACGGCTTCTCGAACTACCCGCGTTTCATCAATATTTTCAATTTCACATTCGATGCGAGCGTCTGACATTATTAGTGTTGTGTTTCGGTGTAATAGTGGAACGGTGGACAATATTGATGAAACGCGGGCAGTTCGAGAAGCCGTTACTGATGAAAATCAAGTGCGGGTAGTTCGAAGAACCCGGGCTGCGAAACGAACGTCGCGCTCTGCTTCAGTCAACTCGTGACCACGGTCGCTGTAACGTGGCCGAAACGTCGAGAAGGTAAATAAAATAAAATCGTGATTAAGAGCGTGCAAACAAAATTCGGTGATTTTGATGTTTTTCAAATGCTTTAGAAAGCTATAAATCCTTAGGTTTTTAAAGAAAAACTACTGTAACATATAAATAAACTCTTTTTCTAGGGATTACCGGAAAAAAATATTTTATTAGCAACACAGATTTCTTTTACTTAGCCAATTTGTTGAAGGGTTTTCACAAAAATACGCGTCAGAGCTGTCTTTCACTTGAAAAATTTCCATTAAAATTTACCATAAACGATATAAACTTGTTATTATCTCATAGACAATATAGTCTACTGGGGATTAACGGATTAACATGAATCAAATTATTGGTTTTTATTATTCAAATATCATTTTACATAATTTCAAAGTTGAACCATTACTTTATTTTTTTTCTCATTGATTTTAATGTAATTACAAATGAAACAATTTTATTGTAAATTTACAGAATATGTTTAGTCTAACCATATTTTTTTCATGGCTAAATATGAGTTAATTTACAATTCACGATTTTTTAAACATTGGTCCAAAACCACTAAGGTCAGGTGGGGGAAGAGAAACGCAGGGATAAGAGGGCTCTACAGACCATAATCACTCATAACTCGACGAGTTATGGTCTGTGGTGCCTCTTACCCCTGCCCTGCCCCCTGAATTTCTCTTCCCCCACCTGATCTTATATTACGTTCGTAAAAAATGTGTGCGCCCTCTTAAGTCCCGCGTACATACATAAATAAAACTTACATTTTAAATAACAATTTGTGTCTTTACAAGTCTCGTAGTCAAACTCGCACAACAACAACTTTGGCTCATTACTCTCAAGTACTCTTAAATACACAGAAAGGCAAGTTCAAGAACCCGATTATTATTCAATACAATAAACATGTACTCATGTTTGTTGCGTGGAAACAATGCTTCCGGTTGATCCGCCGAGCACCTGTATGATGGAACAAAATTCGCGCAAACATTTTGGCGGCGTTACATGAACGTGTTACGACCTTAGGGCGGCTATTCTGGAAGACGTCACGTGAAATAACGTAGTGAATGCTACATGTGTTCTAGCGTGTCGTTTTTGCGTGTTTTCTGTTATCTCCACTTTATCTTAGTAGGTACTACACGTGCTTGAAAACAAAAACAGTTAGTTTTTGTGTGTTTGTAGGCAAAACTATTTATTGTACACAACAAAAGAAGAACCCGTGTGGTGCCGGGTTATAACAGCACCTCCCCCTTTCTTCCCGTGGGTGTCGTAAGAGTCGACTCTGGGAAAGGTTTAGTGTATTGTGGGCGATGGGCTAGCAACCTGTCACTGCAATATCACGTTTAACCATCTGCTTACCCTGAAACTGCTAAACGTGGCACTGGATTTTTTAATTCATGTGCTCTGCCTACCCCTCTTGGGAATACAGGCGTAAGAATATGTATGTATGTATGCAAAAAAGAAGAAAAAGAAGAAGATTTAATGCCGTGTAATGTCCTTATGTCGTAAGACGCGATTAAGGAAATGTGAACGGTTGAGGTATATTAAAGATAGACGAGAGATCAACAACCCGTCACTATTATAGTGTGAGATCGAATTAGAGATCAAAAATGTGGACAAACAACTGTCAATATCCAAGTGAAATTCCAGATATAGTCAACCTTTTTTGTTACTAATTGATATGTTTGTATTAATTTTTTAACTACTTTTAGTTTATTGATCCATAACAATAAAGCAATGGCAACATGTTTGTTCACATTTTTGATCTCTAATTCGATCTCAGACTTTACATCTCTTAGCTTAGAACCTGAAAATAAAGTTAGAAGTGCTTGCTTAACGTGCAAAATTATGGATGTGTCCACGTAGCGTTTCGTGTACGCTGCCTACCTCTTTGGGTGTCTAGGCGTATTTGTGTACATAAAAAAAATAGTAAAGGCTCTGCTTATAAGTATTAAAATTCGATTCAGTCAGTGTCAGCTGGGTTTGTATGCTAATTTTAACTAAATACGCGTAGAGCTTAAGTTGTAATCTTCTAACTTTTCCTAACTTTTACTCGTTGAAATAACTTTGACGTTCCAGTCAATCGAATTTAATTTCATTAGTCACAGTTACAGACTTGGATTCTCAAGGCTGACACCGAATACGAGAAACTGATACTTTAATATTTATCTTAGAAAAGAGTAGATAAGATATGATTCAGGTTTTAAAAATTCGTATCAATTATCTCTTTTTGAAACAAGAAGCGCTGTTATAAGTCTCTTACTCACACTTTATAAAAAAAAATTGAGAAACATTTACTTAATTGAAAATTATTTCTCTATTATTTAAAGCTTAACTCTTTATTGATTTGATTTGATCGATTGGAGATAAAATAATAATGCAACTGTAACATAATAAAGGGGACACGGAACACGAGTGTGTTGTAACCACAAAATGGAAAAGTAAATAACAATTATTAAGTAAAGGTAAAACATTTTTTTAAATTATACAAACAAATGACGTAAAAATGGCGATAAATTCACCTTTTTTTCATCGTAAACAGACACGTTTCATATCGACTGAAGTTAAATTTTCACTGTCTTTCGTATGTGGTTCGAAATATAAAACTTCTTTACATTACAAATTTCGCTATTTTTGTGATAATTATTACGTTATAATAATAGACGAAACAATCCCAAAACAGTGAAACCAATACATTGCTAGTCATTACCTACTTTTTATGCTCCGAATGTAGATAGAAACCCTTACAAAATAAAATAATTATAACCATTCTCGGAAAGAACTGTAACACCATTGAATAGGCTCTTTCGAACGGTTTCAAGAATATGAGCTCCGAGTACCTCGTCAGGTGCTCCCGATTCGCGTGAATTGCTTGTTTAACATATTTTTTCGTTTCTGTCTCGTTTACGTTTAACGTAACGACTCGGTACGCGGTATGTTTTAGAATTGTGTCCTATGGTTCGCCTACTGTTCCTTAGAAGATAAACTTCAATTACTGTCACTGTTAGTGCCATTATGACCGTTAAGATCGTAAATATAATTGTCAGGTGTGAACATGATTATCCCAGCACCTCCACCTGGTATACAGTTTTATAAAACGTGGAAGTGTTGGGATAACCTCTTAACCTATTATTTATAAAGCTACTTATTAACCATTTAGCATAAATATCATTGAGATTGTAAATAGAATAGAAGAGTAACTGCGTCAACAAAAAATAGGTCTGTGGGTAGTCGAGATAAAAATTATTCCAAACGTGTATCTAGTTTCGGCGATATTAATTTCCGGAAAATACGATACATATGACAAAAACAATCTCGGAGTGCAAAAATAGAAGTTGTTATGTATTCATATCGAAACAAATGGAATTTCCGAAGCAGATATTAAATTATATGTTATGATTGATATTCAACATTGAATATCGTTTTTGATTCAGGAATTAGAATGGACTTACCGCTATTGCTTTTATTGTATTTAAGCTTTTCATAGTTTTTGGCATTTTTCTTGTTTTCTTTGAACCAAAAAAAAAACGTCGTTGGTAGTTATTTGGAGTTATGGTTGCAGACTTGATTGAATGCGGTAATTGAAAACATCTAACCAAACTGGAAACATTTTTTTACTAATCGTGGCAGGTATTTTGATTTTCGGTTGCAAACTTTTCAATATTTTTGTCCAATAAAATCTGACAGCTGTCGTCGTTTTCTTTTTCCTTTTTGCAAAAATCATTTTTAGGATTTCTAACCATGATCAGACAATATTTACTGCCACCTTCCGTAATTCAGACTTCGACCTCCATATTGTTTAACTCTTGCCTGGAGAGAGTTTTGTGTACGTCTTTCAAAAATTATAGAGTAGTTTGAGTACGTATTCTTTGATTCTTTGCTTCTGCTGTTTTACACGTGTATCGATATCCTTTAAATTTGATCCACTACTTGGTTACCGAATGAACTGAAATTTTGGATATTTTTAAGTCGGATGACGACGAATAAACGTTAAAAGCGCAGTCAGCAAGAAAAAACTTGTGCACTTTTATTGTTATTTCGTTACTTTCGATGGTCTTTTATTACAACCTATGTAACATACCTACGTACTTTACTAACAGTATACGAGTGGGTTTCAATCTTCATTAAGGTAGCACCGTTAACACGTGTAATAACATTATTGTATTAGAAATTTACAAAGTAATTGACCTTTCCAACACGGAGCCGCTTCAGTGGAACTAAAGCTAATTTTAATCTTACGTGAGTGCGTGAAGGTCGCGTCGCCTCCATTTTGGATAGTAAGATAGAAATGACATTACTGTAATTTATAACATAATTATTGCGATGGCAAATATCTACCTATAAGTAGCTTTGATATTTTACATACCACGAGTAAAAACTTTCTGGTAATATCACCTGACGTATACTCATGAATGCAACAGATTGTATAACCTTGACACAAATTAAGAGATGCTTTGATATTATTGTATTATAATAACCATGTGTGGTCTCTGGATAGAATAATACCTCTCCATTTCTTCCCTGGATGTCGTAAAAGGCTATTCTACCTCTTTCATCTGTTTTTAAACCAAAAATTTGGCTAGAAGTGGCTAAAAGCGTGAAATAGTCATGGTTTTGTCTCTTATCGTGTTTCGTGTGCTCTGCCTACCCTGTATGCATGTATGTAGAACAAAATCCATTTAACAACTGTAACAGTCTCATCTTGAAAATACAGAAAGCAACCAATACGTCAGAAAAGGAATACAAATGAAAATAGTTTTACAACAGCAATAACCGAGTAAGCGTCCTCGATCCCCATTACTCAACATCAACACCTTATCCACTGCGACGATTCACAGGATCCCGGAGCCGTTGTAAACGAGAAAAGAGTTGAAATATAACCGTTATTAGATATGTGGTCATATAAATCCAGCGTCGTCTAATCCAGCTCGCTGCAGTCCGTAATAGATGAACGCCATTCCGCTGGCTAACTCCGTAATGTAATTTCAAACAATGCCATTTTGCGGCTCGCTTCCTCACTCCAACCTACTCTTGCTCTTTTATTTATTACTTGCACAGCGAACGTGCTCAACGCGAATTTGTTTTCATAATATTTCTCACAAGCACCGCTCGAGCCTTATGTGTTCACAGCGCGCAAACAACAAACAGCCTTCACTTTACGATCTCAAGATCTGAATTTAAGTGCACGCCGAGTAGTATCCCTGAGTACGTACATTTGTCTCCTTATTTACTTTATTGCGACATTTTATAATATTCAACGTTTTGTACGATAACGCGCAAGACGTACTTTTGTTATGAACAAAGTGCTTTTTATTCTGATATGAGTGGCGCTCTTCTGGAATCATTGACAGTCTGTATTGCTCTTAAGTCATTTTCAGTTTAATGTTATTGAATCGTTTGTTACTTAATGATGTTCGTAAGATAAATGACAAAGAGTGTTAGAAAGGTTAACATGTGCCAATTAGACAATAAATAACATCACTAATGAAAATCAAGTCTTTTGTCTACATAAATGAATATAAATATAATTCGATATAGGTAAGTACATTGTACTCGTATAATCACACTTATGCTTCTGAAACATTCCCTAAAGTAGACACACTCATAGTAGTCTCATTACATTAGAAAATTACAATCCATTCAACGCGAACGGTTGTATTATCTTATAAGAAACAGTTTACACAATACCGTTACCATTCTAGGGCTCGTGAAGGCACCTGCCACCTCCGCCGATATGGGTGAAACTTTCCTTTTCAATGAATGTTCCGAAGTCGTTTGCGTTTGTTATTGTTTTCGATTACCGAAGTTCAATGGTAAGGGATGGGGCGATACGCGGCGGTTCGGATGACTACAACTGCTCGCGGTTTTAGTTTCGTTTTTGTTTGTAAGTATAAACAATATTATCAAACAAAAGACGAGACTGATCGGCGTCGTTTTTTTGTTTATAAAATACGCAATATTAAGTATTGTTCTTCAATGAGACAATAAACATTTTTTGCGGTTGTTATGGTGAATTTACAGTATTTGAAGACCGCTTAGAAGTTGTACAAAATATTAACGAAGCTGGTTAAAATTATTATTCTGTTGAAATATGTCACATCAGTGATTTTTTCTAGTTTTGCTTGAGTTTTGCCTACTGTACTCAACAAGATGTGTACTTAACATGATGTACATATTGGCGAAACTCATAAACTAAATCTAATTATTTTTTCATTTCTTAAAATCATCCCTGTATAATTTTTTATAAGCTATCGCCGTTTTAATCACTGCTTTCTTTATTTTTCGCGTTTTACTCTTGCTTATGCCTACAAATGTGAAAAACAATCGCGTACTTGTTTGTCTTTGTTTCTTTTAAACGCGGCGTTTTGTGCCGAATTGATAGCCGTACGTTTTCACGCAAAGGGCCGAAGTGGAGTGAAACTTCGTGGCGATGTCATAACGTTTAGCTTTGGAAACGCATAAAACTCGTGATGGCTCTGTTTAATGGAGCTTTCGAGTGACTGCTTTAAGCTCGTTCCTGTTTAGCTTCCAGATATTAATGATATTTGTTCGGAATACTTTATGGGCGTTGTTCATGTTCAGTTCGGAGGTTACGCTTTGCGTAATTGTGATCTGAAAGCGTTTGACGTTCAATTCACAGATTTGTTTTCAAAAGTATACCTATGGGTTTATGACGTTGTTGAAATCAACGAAGTCGTTTACTTTGTAATGTTTTTTTGCATGGAATGCATTGAGGTTATTGAAAATCTGTCGTTTCTGACTTTTGTTTATTTCTGAGTGTAGGTACCGCAATGTTGGGAATATTTTACCGACTGTTTTTCATGGTGTCTGTTTTTTTTTAGAATATCATGGATGTCTTTGAATCAGTAATCCGTAGTTTCTATGTGTTAGGTGTTTCTATGTCTTATGGGTTATGAGTAGAACAACACCTTTCCAATGTTTCTGTGGTCGTCGTAAGAGGTGACTAAGGAAATAGGTTTTGGTAGTTTTACTCTTACAACTTTTTAATCTATTTTTGGTTTTGTACATAACATAATTATAATCAAGAAGTCCACTTAGGTACCTACATCAAAACACGTACCGATTGCCTACTCATTCGCGTGCCTACAAAAAATCCCATTACTTGTATGCTTATAACTAAAGCACAATCTTAATCTCCTGTAAACAAGAGAAAATAATTAAATGGCCCGACGGTCGCATGCTGAAAACTTGCTATAAATTGCGCTGGAAATATGGTGTCGCAGTATATCAAAAGGCTATTATGTATTAAGAATTATGCACACTGAGCGGGACTTAGGCGGCTTAAGAAGGCCGGGATATAATTCAGGTTTCTTTATTGGACGCGCGATAGGGGGATTAATATCTCGAGCTGTTTGTCATCGCTTGTTTTTTGTTTATTCTAAATTTAAACATACTTCGTACTCGAACTAACAAAGGTTGGCCAACCTTTGTGATTGTTGGACTATTAGAATTGACCACGACCGTTAAACGTTAAAATCCAAATACGGGTAACGGTAGGGTCTTGGGGTAGCTTAAGGTGTTAGTTTTGATCCCCGATCGGGGCAGATATTATGTTGTGATGATCACTAGCACGGATCAGAATAAAGAAGGTTGGATAGGCAAAAGTCACACTTTTGTTTGAAAACCAGCGTCGCCACCTGTCTCCCACCAAAGAACTCCACTACATCAACAATAATAATAGATACACAATTACGCACACTAATACACGTAGAATAAAGAGCTGCAATTGGTTTGCACACTGCGTCGAAAGTGCGTACGTACGAGACAACTACCCGCACAAGATTCACTAGAAACTCAAGTCCGGCGAGGCCGCGATCGAGTTGAAGAACTGTGTTTATTTTGATTTCTTCGTTATCCATTGCGCGTCAAATGTATCTTTACCCGAAATATTTGCGTACTTCAACAGCAATGTACATTTTCTGTGTCTCTTGGCGTAATTCTTGTTTCTTCTTAGAATTTCATAATTAAAAATAGTTTTTTCGAAAAATATACTATAAAACGAAGGTTCTATGCTTATCGGTGAATATGAATTACTCCTTGCTTGGTACTTGACGCCTGACTCTTTAACCTACTCGTAACAATCGTACAATACGGCATTTTCAAAGGATTTTAGCGCAGCTCCGCACGGCGATGCAAACATCATGCCACTAAATAAGTATGAACGCGTGGTTCTTAAAGTATGACTCTCTGATCATACCTGTGGTGCGCCTGCCGTGCGCATATTGCCAATCCAACCTACTTTATCTAATCCGTGATCACTAGGTACTGTTTTTTCAGAGTCTTTGGTGTTTAATATAATATGTTTAAGAATTTATCAATTTATTACAGGTATCTTTATCGGTTGTTTAATAGTCATACAGGCATTGCCTAGTTTATGTTTACGCGGGACTTAATCACGGTATTTTTTAATTACCTCTTGACTTTCGGCCGCGTAAACAAATAATAAGTGTCAGCCTAGAGACGAACATTCGATGCGAGCGTCTGACATTGTTAGTGTTGTGTGTCGGTGTAATAGTGGAACGGTGGACAATATCAGTGAAACGCGGGTAGTTCGGAGAGCCGTTACTGATGAAAATCAAGTGCGGGTAGTTCGAAGGACCCGGGCTGCCAAACAAACGTCGAGCTCCGCTTCAGTCAACTCGTGACCACGGTCGCTGTAACGCGGCCGAAACGTCGAAAGGTAATTAAAAAATACCGTGATTAAGTCCCGCGTAAACATAGATATGTGTGAGAATCACGAAAGTTTAAAACAGTATTGCCTAGTTTAGGACTAAGTAGTTCAATTGATGTAAAATGTCTCATGACTTTGAAATTTGTATTTGAAGTTGTACTGTATTTATTAGCAGGTGGAGAAAGTCTATGGAAATATTTGGTTTCCCTCAGCCAATTTTTGAATTACGGATTTTTACGTCTAGTGACAATATGACTGATATGAAATATTGTATTGCTGGACATTATGTGCCATCGTCTTTTTTTATCAGACATAGAATAACATGTCTCCATTATGCTTTTCTGGTTCTAAACCTCATCAATCATTGTAGATATTAAAGGTGACGTCATTGAAATTGTTTTCTTATTGTATTAACTATGCAGTGAAAATTAAATCTTAATTTTACATTTTATTATGTACTGTGAGGTCTTGAATCATCCTCCCGGTTTGGTTTTACTTTAAATTACCAGTTAGAAAATTGCATAGATAAATAACTAGCCTAACGTTCCGTAACCTCACGGACCCCTAAAAATCAGCGAATCGGCACGCAGCGGACAAAATAATTCCACCGAATCTACCAAACACCACTGACAGGCCTATACACAGCTAAGTTTAAAGAAACGCGCACGCGAGCGGTGCCAACGGAGCTGAAGTAACAATTACTTGGACATGCGATCAGGCGATCCATCACCCACTTGCCTGGCTCTGGCAATGGCCACTCGATTCCTGGGGTCGCCACAGCTAAGGCAATTTCCGGAGCCCTTATCTACCTGCTCGCATTTGCCTCTCGCCGTTTGTTTAACAGAATTAATCCAATTGATAAAGGATCTTTGGAAGGTGTTATTTGCAGTTTTTGGTTGGATGTTAAGTAACTTCCAGTAAGTTCCAACGGGGCATGAAAAGTCTGGGAGACTGACTGCAAATTATTTACATCCGGGTAGTGGAACTACATGCAGTGTCTGCCTGGCACGATGATTTGGTAGGATGATCTGTCAGGTAGGACATCAATGAGCGAAGGTGGTTGCTTACCTTCAAGTGACCTCACCTTTTTCCTTTCGGTAAAAAAATAAATAAACTGAATAACGCGTCTGGGGTATAACACTTGTGCCTAAAATTTTAAATCAGTATTGGTTCGATTTGTGTGCTGTGTAGGTATTTGGCAGGTAATTTTACTAACAATATTAAATACCTACTCTGCTGGATGTTGTAGGGTTAAGAATTCCATCACTCTATTTCATATTAGAGATAAGCTTTAGGCGCAGATAGGTAACAATTCCTTTTGTCCAACTTTAAATTTGAATTTGTACTAAAAGTGTTCGGCCGGTATTACGGGCGTGATATACTTAGTCAAGTACGTATAAAAAACGCATACCTAGTTCATTATTTTATCTTGATCAAAAATAGTCAGGCGCACAATTTTTTTTGGAAGAGAAAACGAGCCGTAACAAATTTCCTTTCGTGCGTACACCGTAGATGTCACAGTAAGTTAATAAAATTTACTACTGACCTCCTTTTTTAATCCCGCAGGAACGGAATTAGTCCATTTTTTATTGATTCCATGTAACAAAGCGTTGTTTGTGTTCGAGGCCCAGCGTTTGTGCCGCATCGCTGCGTTCTGTCGGCTAATAAACTATGCAACGGCAATTTTTTTATGAAAATTTCATTTTTGGATACGAATATAAATTTCAGTTAAATTTCGTGGAGCAAAACATTGAATTAACGAAAAGTTACGGCGCTTTTGGCGTATTTAAAATTCAAAATAGTTTTGTATTTGTGTACTTATAAAATTTTCCGTTTTTAAAAAATTACAATGGGGTGGGTTTTATATCAGACCGGTACGTATCTAACAAAATTTTTATTAAGATAAAATATTAATTGTTACATAAACGAATCCGTGACCATTTCACGTTTCGTAGCCACTTTTTGCATATCTACACTAATATTATAAAGAGGAAAACTTTGTTTGTTTGTTTGTTTGGTTGTAATGAATAGGCTCAGTAACTACTGGACCGTTTTTAAAAATTATTGCACCATTCGAAAGCCACATTATCCACGAGTAACATAGGCTAAATTTTATTTGAAAAAAAAAAGAGGATTCCGTAAAATATTTGGGTTTAGATACCTACATCTACACTAATATTATAAAGAGGGAAACTTTGTTTGTTGGTAATGAATAGGCTCAGAAACCTACGACCCCAAAATCCGAAATTTACGCGAACGAAGTCGCGGGCGGAAAGCTAGCTTTATATTTCAATATTAAACGGTTAGAAATAAAGAATACCATTAAGCGCCATCTATTGACAGTGACATGATTTTCTCATACCTTTTCAACACGGTTGTAACATTAAACCACACGTTTTTGTTATTACACTTTAAGTTCAGAAGACGGCACAGACAAAAAGTTATTTAATTTTGTCCACAAGATAACTTTTTAAGTTTTTAAACATGTTAAAGTCCTCTCCACACAACGGCAGCCATTCGTAAGAGCACTGCGACGGCACGGTTACAAGCGGCGCGTGCACCGATCAACGCCATCTGTTGAGGGCACACGATCATCGCATACAGATCACTGGCACAGTTAGATGACACGTTTTTTATTGCACGAATGAATAGGCAAAGCGGTCTGCACTCGTCACAGGTGGAGACCAATGACCCTTGCGCTTGGGTCGTCATTTGAGTAATTTTTTGAATTATAAATAAGAAAGATTGTGTATGTTTGAAATAAATAAACTCAAAGCTACTGTGCTCGTTAAAAAAATCATCAACGGAAAGCTAAATTCACCCTGAGTAACAAAGGCCACAATGCTAGGAAAGATTGGAGATCCTTACTAAAACTAAGGTTGCGTTACCCTAAAACGTCTTTCGCCGTATGCGCTGCGGAAACTATTGATGATAGAACAGAAGTAAGTATATATTTTCTACAATATTATAGACAAAAAAATTAAAACGTATCCACTCTCGTCTTTTAATCGATATTAGCTTGACATGTTTCCGGCCAATTTGTGACCTATCTTTACCAACGCGCCACGGCGCGATGCGCACTGCGAGCTGTTGCTCTCTCAGTGTGACTGCTTGACACAACTGACGACAGTTCACAACTACCCACATATTTTATTCGCCACCACATTCACTGTTATTGTCAAACGTGGGGTACTAACAACATCTGTCTCTTAAGGCTCGTTTACACCGACCATATTCGCAGTACGAGTACTTTCAATGGCTTCACGCACTTTTTGCAAGCTTTCTCGCCCTTGTACGGATGTTTTATCAAACCTAATATAATTTTTTTAATAATGTAATGCGATTGGGTTACCATAGTAGCATTGCCATATCACAAAATGCTCACTGAATGTTGTAAATTCTCTAGTTTATTTAAATAGGGATTGTACCCGTGCAAAGCCGGGGCGGGTCGCTAGTATTATATGAAAAGAAAGCACATTTGTCACTAATAACATTTTCATCTAACTTTAAACATAAAATTGTGTGAAACTGACTACGTACATTAAAATGCTTTCATTTAAATTGTCAATGTAAGTAGTTTCGTGTACTCTGACTAAGTAAGGAATTATTTCGTGATATTTGGAACTGTATGATGACTATGATAAAAACTATTTTTAGTCACATTGTCCCTGTAAAAAAGAACATTAAGATTTTTTGTTCATAGGTACGTATGTGTCAATGTTAAAAGTAAGCCAGTGTAAAAAAAATCCTTAGGTAAGTACATTACTCTCAAGAGCTAAATAGATGAGGTTTTAAAACAGTTTTTTTATTTTTATCATTTTCAGATATTATCCATGTAGAACTACGATAATTTATGTTGTATAATATTACATATAAGCCTAAGCAATACTAATATGTGCCACATAAAGCAGTTCCGACATTTCTAAAGATGACTCGGTCATGTTGATACTACTTCATTATTCTGGTATGAATAAAAATCTCATCAGTCCGTGCTTCTGTTATTCACATTATGATTTATTCATAGTTTTGCGTCTATGCACATTAATGCTCCATATTTTCGCACGTAGCTCATTCTCGGAAATGCTAAAAGATTAAGGACAACGAATGCATAAAATATTAGTATTAAGCACATTACTTGAATAAGAGTGAACAATATTTTTATGTATTTCAAATACTTAGTTTTTAAAATCTTAAAAAGTTAATGAAAACAGAGTGACACACGGTTGCACAACACAAATCAAATTATTTATATCTAAGAGTATAACTTAATTTTTCATTAGAGGTTGAAAATAGTAAGAAAAGTATTTTTAGCGTAAAATAATTTAAAACAATATAAACTCACTTCCAATTGATGTGGCGCTTTGAAATCAGCGATTCAATGGTGCTACTACAATACGTCTCTGTGAGTAGAAGTGCTACGCCACACTTCTTATCGTAGAGCTGCTACGCGGGTCGTAGTAGTGACGAGTGACCAGCGCTTACTCTTTTGCCTGCTTCTTCTTTCTTATCGCCTGCGATTTCATCTGCACAGAAGTCAGTTATCGCTGCTTTGAACATGAAAGTACAGTGAGGTTCCCTCAAAGAAATATAAGCGGATAAATCAAGTTGGTCGCGCAAAAAAAACAATGGCGCGCAAGCCACTTTTTGACAAGTTTTCCAATAATTTTACGTTTCATCTCATTTTTCCGTTGAAAATGAAAGAGTTACTTATACTTATCGTCGTGTTCTTACGATCGTTCAATATTAATGCAGTATTATAAATTTATAAAATAATCCATTTTTGCGTCCACTATCGATGTTCACTATTCAATAATCCATGTCCGTCCGTTTTTACTATGTAACGTTTCGTAGGCTCAGCTTAAGTCATTTGGGAATTCAGGTGTAATGTATGTATTGTGTCTATGAACAATTTTACCCCTCTACCACATAGCTGGTCGACGATTTGTCCAAGGTCACTGAAAATCTATGGATGTCAATAGTTCAGAATGGGCCTTATTGAAAAAGTGGACATATTCTGGCTTAGATGATGATAAGGAACAATTTTATTTTAATTAAAAGTGCTTTTAGCAGTAACCTAACACCTGATTGAATTTTTAATTTGTCGTAATTTAATATTAAGCAGATTCTCGTCGTAGGTAAGTACATAATTTTTAATACAGGGCACCATAACCGCTTTTAAAAATTCGCCTTTCAAACACATACGGAATATTAAACCAGTAGCATATCTACGTCATTTTCAAATCTAGTTGTTGAGTATTGGTTACGCATGGTTAGCATGGAACACGGAAGAATATTTCAAAATATTGAAAAATGTGTAATTGTTTTAAGTGTAGTAAAAACTATGCACGCTTTTCGTCCATGTACTCGACGGATTTAAAATTGAATAGAGTACTTGAAAAAAAAGCCGCTTTTATACTTTTTAACAACAGTTTTTTTTGTAGCCGTCATAATTTTGGGTTTGAACTTTTGATGAAAGAGGTAAATATTGCTGTAAGAGAGAGTGACAAGTTGCTAGCCTGTCACCTAAAACAAACCTTAATTAACCTATTTGTATCCTTAGTCGCCTTTTACGATAGCCAACGGAAAAATGGAAAGTATTCTTCTAAACTCGAAAACCAAATTAGATTATGTAACGTCATGCTATTTGGGAATAAAGGATAATGAAAAACAAAATTTTAAACCTTCGTAAAATAAATTACACTTCAACATTACGCTGTTTTCGTGTATTTCTAAATATGTATAAAACATCAATAAATTCTTTTGACAGCAGTTATTTTGTAATTAACAGAAAAGGTCCTGTTATATTTTTATTCCCCAATGGGATGGGATAGTCGTACAACTTCAAATTTTACCGTCTAGTGAACTCCACATAGGCGACACGCCAATTTACCCTTAATTACATTAAAGCCGGCGTAGGACGAATGCCACACTGACTTTCGAGCCTATACTTATATAAAATATTTTTAAAAAGACTACAATCAATTGCCAAAACTTGCCAAGAAAATTCAGACTATGTACAGTATGTGCCCCCACTTACCTATCCAGGCAATTCGGTGTTTTGAACGCGCACCACTACTAATACAAAGTTTGTCTAACTATTTTTAGCGAAATATTAATATCATGAACTACCTCATTTTGATTTTGCTAAAAATAGTTAGACAAACTCTGTATTAGTAGTGGTGCGCGTTCAAAACACCGAATTGCCTGGATAGGTAAGTGGGGGCACATACTGTACTCATACCTGTATTCCTCTCCTCAGTTAAATTAAGTTTGGGTTTTGATGACTGATATGAATACACAAATCTACGCAAATTCTTAATATTTGATTTCGATATTATACAGATACAAAACTGCATAGCTGTATAAATTTGTCACGCCTGTATTCCCAAATGGGGCACACAGAACACACGATATGTTAAGTACTTAGGCAAAACCATGACAATTTCATCTTTCGTGGCCACTCACAACTTCTTTTAGATTTTTAATTGGCAGGTATAATAGTGATAGCTTGTCGCTTAAAATACTTGTACCGAGTCTTAACATTCGCCTTAAAATAAATCAATTCCTTGGTCGCCTCTTACGACATTCATTTAAGAATGGAGAGAAGTTATTCTAAATCCAATACCACACATACATACATACATACATACCGTCACGCCTCTTTCCCACAGGGGTAGGCAGAGACCACTTTGTTCCACTTGCTACGATCCTGACATACCTCTTTTGCTTCATCCACATTCATTAGTTTCTTCATACATGCTCGTCGATTTCGGGTACTCTTGATCTGACCTGTTTCTAAAACGTCCGCGATTTGGTCACGGAACGTACGTCTAGGTCTTCCCCTCCCAACACATCCATTCACACTCCCAGCATAGATCTGTTTAGTCAATCTTCTTTCATCCATCCTCTCTACATACGATACATTACAATACCACACGACGACATAAAATAAAACATGCGTACATTTAACAAAAATTGGATCAGGAAAAACTTGTAAAAAAATTGCTAGACTGTAACTTTACTTGATTCTCAAGCGGTATAATGCTAGACGTGCAGCAAGTGCAGCTGCTGGCGGTTATTGCCGCGATGCCGCTCAACTCAAAGCGCCAATTTCTTTGCGACTCAACCAATATCAACATTGTGGTTGAAATGATTTTTGAAATTTCACGACAAAATTTTTAGTGCCTAAACGATTGTTTTGTTCCATATTCAAAAGGTAATGTGTTTCTTTTGTTTATTGTAACGGCTCTCCTCAGCTAATAAATGCACGTAGTATGCAAAAGTGTTTAACTTAAGAATGCTGAGTCTAGAACACAAAATAAGCTTAAACTTCGAGATATTTTAAGTCAAGTCATCGATTACTCAATCTCAATACAGTTATGACTCATACATAGTCATCTATTTTCTACATCTACATTGATTGAAAAAACGTTAATACGTGCCAACACAAACGTAACAAATATACAAAGAAAAAAAATGAAATGAATCTGTAAAGTTGAATAGATTTCAAAGGAGAGACGAATTTTTAATTTAGTAAATTAACGTTTACTTTCTTCTTAATGAGGATTTAATGGAAGCCGTTGGGACTGTTGTAAGTAATAAAAAGTTGGACACAAACCGGAAAGCAAATATTAACGAAGTAATTAGAAACATTTATTGTACCAGTCTACAAAATACTTGCTCAAATAAAATATAAAAACCGTTTTCAGCATTTCATTTCTTAGTTTACTTAATCGCATCATTCCTTCCCGTGTGGTGCCGGGTTAGAATAGCACCTCCCCCTTTCTTCCCGTTTGTGTCGTAAGAGTCGACTCTGGGAAAGGGTTAGTGTATTGTGGGCGATGGGCTAGCAACTTGTCACTGCAATATCACGTTTGACTATCTGGTTACCCTGACATTGCTAAACGTGGCACTGGATTTTTAATTCATGTGCTCTGCCTACCCCTCTTGGGAAGACAAGCGTGAGAATATGTATGTATGTATGTATGTATCTTTCCTTCATTGCATAAATTTTCCACTGGAGTCTTATAACAAAACTTACTTGTGGTGTCTTAAAACAAAACGTAAGTCAGTATTTGCTTGTAAGTTTAAATCAGAGTAAACGAAATCGTTGAAATAATTTACATCAAAACTGTTCCCCAGAGACCAAGTTATCAACTCAAATAGATACTGAGTTAATTTCAATGGAAGCAAACGATGTCCTCCGTACATTAATATGCATGAGACAAAGCAGAGAGGCCCTAGCTAGTAGGTAATGCAGAGTGCAGGTGGAATATTTGGAGTCAAAATCATCTACATTTTCTGATATTATGACAAGTCAACGTTACACTGATTTACGTGTGCATAGATCACATAAGTTATGTATTCCTAAATTCCGAAATAAGGCAAACCGCTTAAGTAATAAATAGACAGAAAGAAAATAACTAATTGTAGCAGATACTATACATACATTAATATTCATACAATCATGCCTATGTTCCCAAATGATGTCGGTAGAGCATACGAAACGTGACGTTGACAAAACCACGATTATGACTATTACACGCTTCGCAGCCACTTCTAGCATAATTTTCAATAGTAAATTGGAATTCTGGACTGACATTAAATGGTTCTGACTAGTTAAATTTCGTTTAATTTATGGTAATGGATTTATTAATTATCATCAAGATACTTGTGTTCACATATAATGTAAAAAAATTGCATGCCAATATTATCTGGCTACACTCTAGAAAAACTCTCCTCAACAACATTTTTATACCATGTTTAAAGCAAATAAATAATTTCATTTCATTCAAACGGATGGAAGAGGTATAACAGTGACAAGTTGCTGGGCAATCGCCTAAAGCGTTCCTAAACCTATTTCCTTAGTCACCTCTTACGGCATCCACGGAAGACATGGAGAGGTTTTATTCTATCCCGACGCCCCACAGGATATATAAAAAATATTTATTTATATGGGAAAGTAGATATACATTGCGATCAAAAAATGTTATGGGAAACAAAGGGCTCAAAGGGCCTTTTACCTAGCGGTGACACCGACGCGGTCTGATAAAAAAGTTCAACACAATCCATCCACTAGAGCGACCAATTAGAGCATTTTTAAAAACCACAACTGCAATAGTGCGAATCTGGGAGCCCGGTTTGAGTGAGCCCGCGGATTGCAATGGAGGTTTTATTGCATTTTCAATAGCGTTGCACAGATGACGAAGCTCGGCGACAGCGTAGTCACAACAGATCTCACAATTTATTTATTTTAATTGAAATAAATAGAATTTAATTTGCCGTGTAGTGTCATGTATTGTGTAGAAAAACACCACCATATTTCTTCCGTGGATGTCGTAAGAGGCGGCTAAGGAAATAGGTTAAGGTATATTTTAGACGACATTCTAGCAACCCGTACTTAAAACCTGAAAAATATGCTAGAAGTGGCCAAGAAACTTGAAATGTGTGCTCTAAATCGCTGAAATGTGCCTTACTTGGGACTTCACACACAAAATTGTTCACGATGTTTTCCATCAATCATTAGCTCGTGGTAAATATCAAATCCGAGCTACTTAAATGGGATTCGAACTTGCGTCCTTCCACATGCTCTCATTAAACTCCACTAGAAAAAATAATTTCTATTAGCGATCAAGCCAGGGGAATATTAAGTACTAAAACATTTTTTAGGCACACTAGGTGGTTAACAGCGAAAATAACGCTTGAACTGTGCCCAGCCGGGCACATTTGTTCCAAACATCGCATATTCCCAGAAAGATCTCTGTAACATGCCAAAGTGAACTATTAGTTTTAGGCCACTAGCAGCAATACATTGGAAGTATTGGCAGTGGCCAGTGGGTCGGCCGCTCGGCGCCAACCGCCATGTCGTAAACCGAACAAATCTCATTGCTCCTTCTTGATTGAGTTTCGTACGGAATTGACGTTCTCATTCTTTTGAAAAGAAAACAAAGTTTTTAACAACTCTCCAAGATGCTTTGGAGATTTTTGGAGATTTGTTTTGATCAAAGGCACGACTGTATTAAGACGCTCTGGCTTACTGAAGTAAATGTAACAGAATTAAAGACGACTTTTTAATCGTCTGACGAATTTTGTTTGTCAAATTTTGTTTTGCGAATTAAATAAAAATGTACCTACTGTATACGCCTATCTATCTATTCTTAGTGTTGATAAAAAAAGTATTGAGATAAGTTTACAAAAACAATTGCCTACTTTACCTTTACTTTAAAGTCGTTGCACTACATAGAAAAACAACAGAAATCGAATTAATAACATAGCGGGATCGAACAAGGTAGGTACATTTTTGTCCATTTCATTTCAAATGCCATAACGCCAACTTAAATGTTTCTTTAGGTCCCAAAAACATACTGTTATTATTTTGGTTTGTTATAACATTTTTTAGTAATTTGCACGCAACTTTAAACAGTTGGAAAAAAGCTTATTGTAGATCTATCTACTGAATATAAAAAATTACGTTCAGCCTGTTCAGACTAAAGTTTACGGGAGCGTAAATAATTTTTATCCAGTCCTTGATAGTTCTAATTAAGAAACATGCGATTTCTATGTTCATGTTTTGCGTTCTAATAAAAAAATATGAGAAAACCGTCTAGACGCGGTCAGTTTTCTTTGGTTAGTCTGGGTTTTTTTCCATGACTAATAATTAGAATTCTCCGTCTTCGGACGTGTCAAGTCAGCGCTTGACAGTGACGCATTACACCCGTCGCCATTCTTAATTTATACCTACCATTTTACTGCGGTATTGTATTAAATTAGAGTTTTTTGCTTGAGTTACAACACATCAAGCTCAGTCACAGGTGGAAAGGCATGGGATAATTTATTTTTACATGCGTTTAAGCTCTGACTATGACAGACAAGACTAAGTGTAGTATTTGTATTGTCTTCTGTTTTTATGTTCGTTATTAATTAGGTACCATATTCTCGATTCAGTCTGCCTGAAATGCAGACCAGCGGTGCTCACAAAATAACCATACTATAATTATAAACACGCACTTTTGTCTAATACGGTCCAACAAGTCAATTAATTTGCAATCACATCTACTCGCCACGCCTTAACTAATCCATTTATTATTAAGCTTAATTGCAAACCTTTTAGAATATTTTCATAATCAAGGGCACACTTAATTAAAGTCCATCACAAACGCCGAGGGCGAGCCTTTAGAAGCAGTAAGTTGGAGTAACAAAAACGCAGTCGCACCTACACTCAAGGCACCGTAGATTAATCACAAGTAATTGAAAAATAATAGAGCTAATGCACCCTCCCCGAGGAACCCTCCAAATACACGCAAGCTGTCGACTTGTCACTTAGAATGGGATTAAAATAAACTAGAAGAAGCTAATTTCCATGTTTTCAAACTCAAACACAATTAGGGAAAACGCTTCCGAGAATCGAGGAAATTATTTTTCATTTACGCCTGCCGAGTGTTTCTGTTTTTTAAAGGTGCATTTAATTGTCAATTGGCATCATGATTATTTAAATCTCGGGCTGGTTTGTTTGTAAATAAAAATGAAAATGTTTTCTGAGCACAGAACAGAGAGAGAAATATTTAGGGTAGGTACAAAGGGAGAACTTTCTTTGCAGATCTCAGTTTTTGATTTGAGCTGCACGTAGACACAATTTTAAAACTTTTATTTTTCCTATTTAATTCTCTACATTCACCTTAACATGTACAGTCGTATAAAAATAATAAAATTTTAACAACAGCTTTTAATTTTATTGTAAATGGGTAGGAATTTGTTTTCATGTAAAACGTTTGTGTGTTTTCCATAGCTTTTATGAGCAATGTGTTTGACAATTATGACATTGCTGTTACGAGTGTAAAAGATTGTTTAACGTGGTCAAACGGTGTGTACTGTTAAAAATTAAAAACATTATGATTCGGTTTAAGTTTTTTTTAAACCTGATTTAACCTGCAAAGAATTATTTACAAGGAACATTATATGCAAATCACTTCATAGCTCCGTTGTAATAGTTAATTTGCGTCGCGTGTGTTTCATTAAATTTAACCGGCTAGGGTTGTTCTGAACGCTACTGATCAGTAAACACAAGTTGAGTGCTCAATCTAGTCTTAAAAACGAAATATGACGATTCAACACAGTGGCACACAGTGTCTTGGTATTTAATTAAGTAGATATTTAAAACGCATAAAGTCTGAAGATACATACATACATATTCTCACGCCCGTATTCCCAAGAGGGGTAGACAGAGCACACGAATTCAAAAATCCAGTGCCACGTTATTTTATTTTAGTTTATCATAATATCAGAAAAATACCTTCTTCTTATTTATAGTATATTAAACCTGTGTGGTGTTGGGTTTAGAATAACACCTCTCCATTTCTTCCGTGGATGCCGTAAGAGGTGAATAAGGAAATAGGTTTAGATTTATGCGACAGGCTAGCAACCTGTCACTATTTTACATCACCCACCTGTTTTTGAACTAAAAGAATTGGCTGCAAAGCTTGATATAGCTATGGTTTGACTCTGTAATTCTCTGCCTACCACCTTTGGGAACTCAGGCGTGATGTACGTATGTATAATAAACAACCTAGCAAACGACTTGGTACATTCCTATCAAATCCCAATACAATCCACTATTTACTCTTACTGTTTTGACACTCAAGGTACGTCCTCTTCAATCATTCATATTAAAGTCTTCTCACTAATAGAATTATCCAGAAGCAGAACTCCATTCCATCCCTACCAGTTGTTTATGCTCCAAGTTAACAAACAAAATATTGTGCAATAATTTGCATTACACTTGCGAGGGGCGTAAGGGCTTGTCATTAATAATGGACTGCAAAGTACAGCGTTCTCGCCCTACGGGTTAACGACCCCGTTAAACAATATAGCCGTAGACTAGTTTATTTTCCGCTACAGGGACTAGTGCATATTTACGTTTCCTTTTTCTTTGTTTTAAAGAAATTTCCGTGAAGAAAGAACGGGGAATGTTTACGCTTGCATATTTGAGCTTTGTCTTGAATGAGGCACAAATATTTCGTGTTTGAACTGCGCTATAAAATGAGAAAATTCTATCGTAATGTGTACATTTTAGGGTGGAAATAAGCGAGAAATGTTCCCGCAAAGTATTTAAATATAGTTGCTTAAAAATAATACCTGTTAAGTTATTACGTTAAGTTACCTAAATGATTTAACCCGTGAGGTGTCGGGTTTAGAATAACACTTCTCCATTTATTTTCCTGGACTACGGATATAGGTATATTTCAGGCCAACAACAGCAACTAGCCATTGTACCTCTTGACTTAACATCTAAAAAAAGGTAGAAGTTCCTGCCATTGGCCCGGGGCCTGCCAATGGGGCCATCCATAAAGTACGTCACACAAAATTAAGGGGAATTTTAACCCTCCCCCCATGTCACACATTTAACTATGAAAATTACAGAAATTTTGTTCAAGCGTCACAAGACGCTGACCCCCCCCCCCTCCTGAAAGTGTGACGTACTTTATGGATGACCCCCAAGTGTGATATAGCGCTTTGTCTGCTTTGCCTACTCCAGGGAATACAAGCGCGATGTATGTATGCAACTATTCAAGTTTCTTGCATGTTTACTGAACTCAATAACCACAATATCAAGTCGAATCATTGTCCCTCAATCACGTCAGCTATCCTAATAAAATAAACTAACCCACAAAGGCTTCTAAGACGTCTTATTCCGTCCCATAATCGTAACAATGCCGACGATAACATTATCTGCAAGGCGCAACGAAGCAGTATTAGTGATAATCAGCAATATTTCATTTCAGCCTTGTCGGCGCCCACTGCAGGCTCGGCTGCCGTGAAATTGCCCGCACATATTTTAAAATACCCCGGTCGTCCAGTTGACACTTCTTTGGGAACTCAATTACTTTGTCATTTTCCTGGTTTGGGGTTCCGTTAGCCAAAAGTTCGAGAGATCACGTTTAAATAAAATTGTGGGCTAAAGCCTTGAGGGTTGAAAATACAGTTGAATTCGACAGCGTTCGATCGTTGTTGGATTTTTGGTAACATTTAAGAAAGTCAAGTAATTATACAGAATATAATGTTATCGTTACAACATTTATTTAATTTGCTTTGTCTCTTTATTGCGAAAACAAAGCACTTGAAAGGTTTGGTAGGCTAAAGTGGCACAGAGTCATTTGACCGCAAGAGTGTAAAATACAAATATCTTGATAGTCGGCTGCATTTGGCGAGCTACAGCTGTCACAGCTTGATTAGGTGACGGCGGTCGCCGGACAAACTATTGTAAAAACGACGTTCGTTTACCAGCGTAGTTTGAAAGAAGAGGGGCAACCGCATTAGGTGAATGACGCAGTGAAATGGCGGCTTTAGGATCACAGCAAAGTACTTAGGTCACAATATTATCATTACAGTTATTTATTTACATTTATTTGTTCCTTTATTGCGACAAAAATTGCTAATTGAAGGGCTTGTAGTCTAATAATAGAATTTCTAAAAGTTATTTGTATAGAAACGAAATTTTAAAATTCTGAATACTATATGAACAAACACTACCAATTTTAATAGCTTCCTTTACAAAAGCCCCATCGTTTCGATGCTCAACAAAATGTAAAATGGCTGCGTAAAGTCTCTACCCCTTTTTAAGCCGATTATTCTGTAACAACTTGACAAAATTAATCTGAAAACCATTACTGTTGACACGTGAAATGCATTATTCTTGCTCATCTTTTGGCTTAGCTTACACACTCTTTGACCAATTATAATAGAAATACATTATTGAAGGCCAGTACGTAATCTCATGTGTCCAGATACACACAAAATAAATATTAATAAATTTAACAGTAAGTAATATTTACTTGACACCCTACTAAGGAATTTGCAAATAGTCATACAATAAAGAACAAATAAGTAGTCAAGTTACTTGCATCGAAGTATGTCATAGCTCTTATGGACTACGAGGGCTGCACTGAAAGTTTCGGGAAACTAATATTTAAATAACATTTTTTATCACGTATTATACCTTTTTACAATCGTCAAAGTTTCCTTATCTTAAAACACTGGCCACATAGAAAAAAAAAACAATGGTTCGGTTTCAATTGTTTTTTGAACTTGATGAGTCGCTGCCCAACATGAAATTGTCACGTGAAAATTTAAGAGCTATGATTTACTACGACTTTAAAAGTGGATTAACACAAAAATAATGTGGAGACCGGATGATTGCTGCTTTTAATAATGAAGCCCCTTCGATGACCACAATATACAGGTGGTTTTCGGAATTTCAACGTGGCCGTGTTTCCCTCATGGACAATGTGCGTGAAGGTCGACCAAAATCGGCAGTCACCCAAGAAAACATCAATGTTGTGCGTCAACTGATTACGGAAGACCGACATGTGACATATCGGGAAATTCAGGAGTCTCTGGGCATTGGAATGAGTCAAATACAAATTATTCTACAGCAAGAGTTAGGCGTGCAAAAATTGTTTTCCCGGTGGATACCTCATCAGTTGTTCGACGAACCGAAAACGACTTGTGTCGATTAGTGCCCCGAAACTTTAAATAAAATCAACAGAAGAAGCTCAAATGCAGTTTTTAGTATTGTATTGGATAATGAGTCATGGATATACGCCTATGAGGCTGAAACTAAAAACCAATTTCGAGTATGGGCCTATGAAGGCGAGATTAAGCCGACAAAAGTGGTTCGCTCTCGCAGCACGGCCAAAAAGATGGTGGCTAGTTTTGTCTCCAAATCGGGTCACGTGGCTACAATTCCTCTTGATGACCGTAGAACAGTCAATGCCGATTGGTATGCAACCATTTGTTTGCTGAGTGTGTGTGGTGAACTGAGAAAAAAAAACCTCAATCGTCGCATCATCCTTCACCATGACAATGTCAGCTCCCATACGGCTCGGTTAACAAAGGACTATCTAGACGGTGAAAAATTCGAATTACTGAACCATCCTCCATACAACCCTGACTTAAGCCCCAATGACTCTTTCACATTCCCCAAAATCAAAGATAAGTTACGTGGTAAGCAGTTTCAGGCGCCAGAAGATGCCGTGGAGGCGTACAAAACGGCCATTTTGTCGACCCCCACTTCAGCGTTCAATGAGTGCTTCAAAAACTGGTTTGAACGTATGTAAAAGTACATTTAATATAAGGGAGAATACTTTCAAAAGCAATAAAATTACTTTTGATAATTTTAACTGGATATTTTTTTCTATTCCCGAAACTTTCAGTTTGACCCTCGTAGGTATATTAAAATTTCGTTGACAACGCATAAAAAAATCAGTTCAGAGTTCAGAATTGAACCCATGACCTTAGTTATTAGCTACCTTGCTTGGCTGTGGTACGGTATAGCAAACTGATAGAGATGTTGTTTTTCTAGCAGCCTGTTTGCTGAAATACAAACGCCTTAGTGCCGATTCTCTTAATTCTCTTAATTTTGTTACATTATTACTACTATTAGTTTAGAGTCATGTTCAACCTATAGCGGTCTGTAAGCTCCCTGTTTACAGTACCTTAATAGGCAGAGGTCACAAAATTGTCACAATAAAATTATAGAAACGGCAGAGGCAATCTAAATTACAAACTAGACGGGCGAAATGTGATGTTGAAATGTCCATTTGGAAACATTTAAATTCACGCTTTTATGTGCGTCCGCCAATCAAAACTGGCGACAAAATTAATCTGTATGCTCTGTTCCGACAATCCCTTCCTGTGTCCGGTCTCAGCCAATTTCATACAAAAACATCACGTATTTGTGAACCCATAATGGAAATGTATAGATTGTTTTGTTACGGTCTGTTATTTCGTCATATTCAGTGAAAGGGGTGCCGGTGCAGAGCGATGCGTAGCTTTTGATTGGATTTTAGAGATTTTTGTTAACAGCACGCGTTACGGATTAAAATGTAGGGGTAATGTGCTTCTGTTGTTTTTAATTATAAGTTAATTTGGTTCAGTCAATTGATTTGATTCATTGTTAATTCGGTGGGTTATTTTATGATGCGATCTGAATGGTTTGAATACTGTTCTGAAATGTAAGTATGAAATACAGGTTTATTTTTTTATTTTTTACGACGTAAATTTGATTACAATTAATTCCGCTATTTCTACATAATTAGAGTTAAAGACAAAATCTTTAACAATTTTGTTGTCAAATTTGTTACAAAATACGTTTAATGTTTGAAGTTCAGTTCAATGTTGTTATGCACGTACAAAATAAATACAATACGCAAATTTGACGGTTGACTTCATCGAAAAAATCCTGTATCGTATCCGTCCAAGGCTCAAGTAGGTAAGTAAGAAAAATGAAGTCAGAATATTACGCCATCGAATTTTGTTGGAAAAGTAAATACTTATTGTATTTTCTCTGTTAGCTTCAGTAACTACAATCATTTTTGTAATTTTGTCATCTAACAGTTATCCTATTGCTGTTATGCTATTGCTATCATACCTGCGTGATCTTAAATGTAAGCCATAAATTATCCAGCTTCTATTGCCACATTCCCTTATAATTATGAAACACGGCGATGCTGGAACGTTCTATGTTGATTTTCTTTGTGGACCAAAGGTTCATTATTAAATGAAGTTTCAGATTAGTAATCCTTACTTCCTTACTAATATTATAAGTCAGAAAGTGAGTTTGTTTGTTTGTTTGTTTGTTTGTTTGTTCCACTTTTCGCCGTAACTACTAAACCGATTGCTTTGAAATTTTGCAGACGTAAAGACAGTAGTCCGGATTAAATAATAGGCTACTTTTGATCTAGGAAAAATTGGTGTTCCCGAGGGAAAAAAAAATAGTTTTCTTGATAGATCGATATCGATCGATGATAGATCGATATCAATCGATGACCAATCGATAGATAATAGATCGATGGCGCTGTGTGTCGTTTGAAATGAGAAGTTTTCTTATAGTTGTGCTTTATACCGCAATTTAATCGAGTTCCACGCGGGCGAAGCCGCGGGCGGAAAGCTAGTACTACCCTAAAAAAACACAGATTAGGTAATATACTGTCTAAAACTTCGTTTGCCATCGTATTCAAAGTTTTCCCGATGAAAAACATTATCCACTATATCTGTACTTGTTCGCTTCGTGCTTGCTGAGTTTCGCGGATACCATCTTGGCTGGTGTAAGACACCGAAGTCATTAAAAGTGTCGCCAGAGCGGAAGGAAGCGACACTGGTCGAATGTTGAACCACCGTTTGACAAGGACTTTAAACTACCACGATACTCATTCAGATAGTTGTTTCACTTATCTTTCTCTTAACGACTCCGTGAAACTTTAGCAAGGGTTTGTAGCAACTAAATTAATATTTAAGATTGTGTTGATGAAGGTGTTGTCTGTCGCAATGCTAGTATTTTCCAAGTTGTAATAAAAATTATGATTCCCAAATGGAGTAACTTAGGAAACATAACGTACCTAAACAAAACCATGACTATTTCACGTTTCGTAGGTGTTTTAGGGCTGAGGTAAGATAATAGAAGTATAACAATTGCAATTGATGTCAGGTTGCTAGCCAGATCCCCTTAAGAAAACCTCAACCTATTTCCTTCGTTGCATTTGATGACATCCTCGGAAGATATCGAGAAATGTAATTCTATGCCCAACACGCTCGTGATGTATTTAATTTTCTACCATTTTATTTAACACACTATTAATTTCTTCCAGGAGTAGCGAACATTTTGAACGATAACTGTTATCCAGCAAATTTGGAAAGGCCATTCCATCCATTTTCTTCACTTTGCGCAGGTGCGTAGTCTCTTCTTTTATTACTAAAAGAAAAAGTAAAATAACTTTACGCCTTTCAATTTAGTCGTGTTGTAAGCTAGGTAAACGGAGAACTTTCCTTGGCAAGCAACCGAGTGATACCGGCGCGGTGTGAGCTAGTAATGACTCGTCTCATTGCTTCGATTGACCGCCCCCTCCATCCGCCGAGCCAATTCACTTGCCTTTATATTCTTTTGCTCCCTATCTTGGCATTTTAAAGCAGACTACTTTGGCATTCAGTTGAATGGATACGGAATTGAATACGCTGAAACATCTTGGACTTTACGATACATATTTAACGTCCGTCTTTTGGTATTGTCCTTTGAAGTTGAGATTTTGTCTTCAAATTTTTTACTGTAATGATTTTGTGTTTAACTGTTACTACTTTTTTACTGACCGCGCTGTACTACAGATATTTCTTAGACTTTTATCTGCCGATTTCATGAAAAGACTACTAAACGATGCAGACAAAATAACACAGACAATATTAAATATTATAACCATTCTATTATGTAGTAGACTCTTTTGGCATAAAATTAGGTGTTAAGTTAGATAAAATAGGTATACTAGTGACAGGTAGCTAACCTGTCACCTTAGAACATACCTAAGCCCTTTTTTTTTTTCATCGTTTTCAATATTTACGGAGTTATGGAGAGGTGTTATCCCAAATCCAACACCTCAGGAGGAGAATGTAGCAGTATTATAATTAATTTACAATTACTAAGTACATTTATTTATTTTATTTTATCAAATAAAGTCATAATTTAACAGGTCTCGAAATAAATGAGAAATCCCAAAAAGGTAACACAATATCAACTCGTCCCTAAAAGCAGTGTCGAGAGAAAACAGAGCTGACCACATTTTCGCAACAAAGTAATTCACTTCGTTCCTTTAGTGCTCACATTTCACTAACAAGGAAATGAGGCCACCATCAAAAAGGCTCGAGTAAAACTAACGACCGGCTTCATTATAATTCAGATAATACCCACAAATAGGCAGTTTTCAACGCAATGGCCGCAGGCGCCTCTTATAAACTTGTTTATAGAAAAATTAGGGTAATAATATCATATTACGCCTAGTTTTTTTAATCCTTACGCAAAAAGAGGAGTGTGGTTAACTTTTGACTGATCTGTGTTTTCCGTAGGTATTCTTAACTAGTGTTGAGCCTTAAAATACTGGGAGTTTTTCAACTTTTTATATTGTATAGACTATCAAAATTGCAAAGCTTATCAATAAAATCAAGAAGGACATAGATGAAGTGCCAGCCACGATTCACAACAGTTGTTGAACTGTGTTTAAATTACTTATGTTAAGAAAATACGCTTCGAAAACCAAAGCATACATGCATCGTAAAAGTTACGCCTGTTTTTTCTAAATAGGAAAGACGCCATAAGAAATGTATGTACAATTGTACATACCTACATACATACATACATACATAACGTTCCACTCGCTACGATCCTGACATACCTCTTTTGCTTCATCTTCAAGAAATATAACACAGACAAATCCCTGACCACTGCACACTTCGGAGCCACTTTAAGCAATTTTAGAAGTAACGTTAGAATAAAAACATGTCACTTTCCTTAGTCGCCTTCTATGACATCCACGGGAGAAATCCAGAGATTTTAATTCCCAACTCGACACCACACGAGCCCAGAAAAATTAAATTAAGAAACTCCCCCGCTAAATATCAATTATGTTTTAATAACCCATGCCTACTGAAAACCTTTGCAATTTCGTCCTTTATGTGTTCAGTAAAGTTTTAATTCTGTTTTGCTTAATACGGGCTGCAGTAAATTATTACGCATTAAGGGGTGAGCTAATAACAACTGCGTCGCTTATGGCGGCTGTCGAAATTAATAGCGGCCCTAGTGAGGTGCTGCTGATATACATTAGAGTCTATTATAATAATTTTCACTTGCATTTTGCGCAAATTAGTGTCATAAATTTTTGGAGGTGGTTTGTTTAGTTTTACTTGTCTTGTTGTTTGTGTTGATACTTGAAAGATAAAATAGGATAAGTAACATTTTTTAGCATGATTGTGTTGTGTTGTTGTTTTTGTACCATGAAAGAGAAGAGAAATCAGTTATTATTGCCGATAAGGCGAAATGAGATAACTTATTTAGAATGATTTAGCAGTTGCGCTGAGATTGGGGTGCAAGGTGTGCGAGCGACACCTTTGTGTATGTGGGGTGATGGTGGAAGAAGATGGACACCACGGCCTAAGTTGTCAGCGATGCGCCGGTCGCTTCTCCCGCCATCACTCTATTAACAGCCTGATACAACGGGCAATGGTGGCAGCGAATGTGCCCTGTGCGCTGGAACCTCCGGGGTTGAGCCGTGGCGACGGCAAAAGGCCTGATGGGTTGACGTTGGTTCCCTGGCAGAGAGGACGTTGCCTTTTGTGGGATGCGACTTGCGTAAGTACGTTTGCTCCGTCTCACTTAGGCTGTACGTCGAGGTCGGCTGGTTCTGCGGCTGAAAACGCCGCGAGATCCAAACACCTCAAGTACTCAGCCTTGGAACCGACGTATGACTTCGTCCCTTTTGCGGTCGAAACGGCTGGTCCCTGGGGGGCTGAGGCCAAATCTTTGGTGGGCGAGTTGGGCAGGAGGCTGCGCAACAGGGGTTGGGACCCGCGCTCCGGGTCGTACCTGGTGCAGAAGATTGCCTTGGCTATTCAGCGGGGCAATGCTGCGGGTGTGATGGGGACTTTTGGGCCAGGTACGACTCGGGGTGGTGATTTGTAGTTTATAAGTTTTAATCACTGTTTGTTTTTTGATTTTTTATTTTTATTTTTTATTATTATTATTTTATATTTGTTTTTTTTTGTGACATTTAATTTAATTTTGTAATTTTAGTTTTAATTTTGGTACGGATACATTGTTAATTATGTTGATTTGTTGGTTTTAAGTGAATTAAATATTTGCTAACAATTAAATTAAGTTATTTTTTAATAAAAAAAAAACTTATTTAGAACCCTAAAAAATACGGAATAACATAACTAAGGGCACATAACTACCTAAGTAATAAGGTTTTAACATTTTAACTGACTGCAAAATCAAATAATGTGTTTGGATTAATTGACTTGGAAATTGTGCAAAAGGCAGTTAATGATGAAATACCTACTAACTGTAAAATTCATTCAATACAACAAAGTGATCAATAAAAATGAAATGAATTCTACAGTAGATAATCACGTTCTTTAAGCCTTGGATATATGTCTAAGTCATCGTTTAATAGCGTCCTATGAGTCACGGGTCCAACACCAAGCGTTCTTTGAGGGTGCACTGAGATTCCCGATTCCTGCTCTACGCTAATATAATATTACTCCCTCACTGATCCTACTACACTATAGATGCAAAACAAACGAAAGGTGTGCATATTAAATTTTTGCCACAAAACAAAGGAGTGGGCGAAATAATTTGATGTAAAAAAAGTCCTTATAATTGTTAAACAGATTGAGTAAGACGGTGATGACATAAACACTTTAAATTTGATAGCCGCGAATACCTTAACCTATTTTCCAAGCCACGTTTTACGAAATCCGCGAAAGAAATGGTGAGATGTAATTTTATAGAATTCCAACTCATAGGTAGTTCTTTTTCATAATCTAGGCTCGTTTTTTCCTCGGTCGTATTAAAACTTGCGGAGACTTATTCTAGTGTAAAGAACAATATAACAATCACGCCTGTGTTCCCAAATGGGGTAGGCAGAGAGCTTCTTAAATACCAAAACACTGCAGCGCAATATGTTGTTGAAAAAAAGCTAGGTACTAAGAAAAAGGCCCACTTCAACAGCATATAACTGACAACAAACGTCTAACTGCTTAAGACCATTTGAATCCCCAAATATCCTGCGTTAGAATTCACAAAAAGCATGGCATTTTGAGATTATTATCTTGTCAGACTCGAAGTAACTTAGATACAGTCTAACTCGACACACTGTGCAAAACCCATCACAATTTATTCCACCTACCATTGCCACCCTGTTCTGCCTACCGCCGTAGCTGCGATACTCATTAAACTTACAACACACAAGCACAAAAGGAAACAGCCGGCACTCAACGCGTGGGGCTCGCCATGTCAATTTGTGATGATAATTTTTTTTCGCGTCTGATGAGAGCGAAGCTTTTCGTTTTTTAGTGGATTTTAATTATTAACGTTTTAATTACTGCTTTGCAAGGGCTGGAATGGACGATTCTCCATTAGGTTGCTAAATAAAAAAGGAAAACTTTGAGGGATGGTAATGTACTTTCTGGTGACGTTGACTTCTTTAATTAACACAAAAATGCTAAAGCTTTTAAGATTAATATCAATTTAGTTTGAACTTATTCCATTTTAGCTTAACTTTATCTGTACTGTCAATAACGAGCAAAAATCGTCAATAATTAACCAATGAACTGAAAAATGGTAGCACGTTTAGCACAAAATTAGGTCTGAGATTAGATAAGACGTATAATAATGACAAATTGCTAGCCTGTCGCCTAACCTATGTCTTTAGTCGCCTTTTACGATATTCACGGGAAAAATGGAGAGGTATAATTTTAAACCGGACACCACTTAGAGTTATAAAATGTGAAATAATCTTTGTTTTGTCTAAGTGACGGATGGTGTGGTAGCTTGAAAGTAATTACTTGTATAAATAACAAAACAAACGAATAAACATTAAAAAAAATTTGGTACGTAAATAAAATGGTCAATTTCCCCTGAACATAAATGAAAATCCCGATTCCCACTCATCGTACTCCACAATCCACAACTCCACATTGTCTTCCAAGCCCACATTCCTTGCGAAGCCTCCGGTCCTCCCATAATATCAATGGGCACTTAGCAAGTCATGTCGGAGGCCGACATGTTATCTCCCAATTGTGTGGGCCGTATAGACTTCAGCACGCTTGCCCGTTGTGTGCCGGGAACATGTTAATTGTGTGAGTGATGCCGTGGTAATGTCAAAACCACTGCAACCTCATCAATTGAGCCGTCCTATGGCTAAATTTATGACGTGCGGTCCAGCTAAATTTACTGCCACAGCTGACTTTGTATTGAATATTGGAATGGCATCAAACTAGCCTGTAAGCGTTGTTGTAAATTTATATCCAGTAACATCTGTATGCGCGGTCGGTTATGTACCACTTTAACTTTACACTGTTGTCTTTATATCCAATTTAGCTAAACATTTTTCAGGTCAAGTCATCACCCAGCATGAGGAACAATGTGTGAGCGTCTTATCGCCTTGCTTTCAATGATCATGAGTCACAAATTGGCTTGAAGCGAGTAGAGCTAATCTCTGTATAAAGACGTGAGTGCATCCGTTTCTTTTTCAGTATGAGTGAAAGTTACGGTAGTACAAAACAATGGAAGTTTGTTTTCAATAACCAGAGTTTGATTTAGGGAATCTTATTAAAAATATAATAAAATATGATCAAAACCGGAATTTTGACGACTCTAATAAGTAACTCTAGTAAGTCCAATATCCTTGCCGATTACAGACTTTGACTACACGTCGTTGCGTTATGCTGCTGCAATCATGTTTTAGAACTCGACTCCAGATGAAAACTGCAAACAATTTGATGCTGCTTGCGGTCGACAAAATTATACCTTTCATTATATTTGAATTAGGTATCTGCTGGTTCAGCTAGACGGTATATAGTAGAGGCTGTTTTATTGACCAATCCAATAGGTTAACACATGAAATGGTACTAAACAAAAAAGGTTTAGTAGAAGCAAGCATTCTACCAAAGAACTAGACAAATTATAAAGAAATCAATTTGTACCGTGCAGTAGGATCGAATGTTCCCAATGATATTGCGAATGTAATAAACTGCTCCGCCGCGAGATTATTTCCACTTCCCCCGATACGTAGAAAACGGCTAGAACAAGCTAACTAGTAACCACGAAGTATGTCGACTCTTTAGTCTCTTTCCCACTAGTACTATCAGAAAGAGATGTCATGAGAGTTTTGAGAGAAATGGTAAAATTAAATAGTAGTATCCCTGCAGAGAGCGGAATTTCTCGGTCACCAGCATGCGGTTATTTACACAACAAGTCTGTAAATGTGTTGCGGCTGAAGGCACGTGATAATTTAAACTGCTTTAAATTGCTACAGACAGCTGTTTGGTTTTAGATGTAACTAAGTATTAAAGTGACCTCGCATTTGATTTTGATAGCACATAACTCAGTTATTACAAGTCCTGCAATTTTTAATTACTTTTGAAGTTTTTGTCTAACTTGTCATAATAACTCTGTTCAATTTACGTCTATTCTATGAATATTTTTATCCTAAACCTAAAATTCCACACAGCAATTTTGCTAGAAACCAAAAAGTTATTCAAATGTTACTGGACAAAAATTGTGAAACAACAAAAACTTTGTTACATTTTGGCTGCAGCGTAACCAACCGCTGTTTAATCTACTTTTATTGCCTACAATTTTTATAACAATTCTCTTAACGTTCCCTAATGCCAACTATTAAATCTTTCAGATGGTTTAGCAGTCTAGTTTTAGTCGGCCATAGATTATTGTCGTGGTAGTTTTAAACGAAATGGTGAGAGGTAGTTCGGGCGTTTTTTACACACTTTTGTTGGAGCATCCAAATGTTCTAATCACATCCTTAATTTGTTGCAGTTTGCAAACGTATCTACAGCAAATAGTAAAAACGTGAGGCAAAACAAAACTTTTTTTTTTGTTACCTTTAAACACGAGTGCATGCTACGGATGCTGACATTGCTGGCACGGTGCACGTAACAAAAACAATTTCTACTAGACTAGAGCGATGTGTTACAAACGTCAAAGGGAGTCTACACTGTCGTTTTAATTTAAATGTTTCGACTGAAGCTTTCGTTATCATAATAGAGGATCGAGCTTGCATGGCGTAGCTTTTAACACGTATTAAATAGGAGCTTGGTTTACATTCGCCATTTAAAATAGATGGGGAAAATACTTAATTAAGAAAAAAATGCTTGAGTATCAGTGGAAATTGTATGCTATTTTTAACGTAACTAACTAACTAAACACGTCGATAAGCTCGCCAATGAGTTGTCAAATTTTCCATTCAATATGACAGCTGATTTTGACACCTTAAATGTAAATAGTTTAAATGTAAGGTCTACTTTTTTAGGGTTCCGTACCCAAAGGGTGAAAACGGGACCCTATTACTGAGACTTGGTTGTCTGTCTGTCTGTCCGTCTGTCGCCAGGCTGTATCTCACGAACCGTGACAGCTAGAGAGTTGAAATTTTCACATATCGTCGCTGTTCCTGCAGAAATCGCTATGTGCATTTTTTCGATTTTTGGTTTTTTATGCCATTTTGAACCTTAGGTCCAT
>BHDV01000590.1:14724-33965 GCA_005406045.1 Adoxophyes honmai
CACCCAGAGTCTCCGTACTTTCTTATTTATCCTTAGTCAAAATAGGAGATGCCTTAATATGCCGTAATATGGTACACTTACCTTAGATACAGAAGTTAAAATAACTAGTGTGAGATGGCTAACCTGTCGCCTAGCCTTAACCCATTTCCATAGTTGCCTTGGGACTTCCACGGAAGAAACGGGCAGATTTAATTCTAAACGCAACACACTGGGGCGTTGTTATCAAATACTTAGCTAATGCAGCATTGAACCCCGTTTGCATACTCCCCGAATATTTAATGACGACGTTTACCCAAATCGACTGAGTGCCGAGGGATCCCGATCGAGGATTCGAGTCGTCATTTATTCCTAAGTACCTTAGTACCCTAACGAGAGTGGGACACTCCAAATCTTCAAATTTCGAATGAAATAAGGAGTATTTTTTGTTTTTAGGGATCTGAATGGTGACGAGAACCTAGTAGTTAGGACTCTGTTGTATCTCTGACATTACATACTGTAAACCTAAACTATGACTATGTATTTCAAGTTTTGTAGACACGCTTCACATAATTTTCGGTTTAAACATAGATGAAAGAAGTATGATTGTAACAGGTTACTAGCCTGTAGCCTAAAGTTTACCTAAACCGCTTTCTTCAGCCCCCTTTTACGACAACCACGGAAGAAATGGAGAGGTGTTATTGTAAACCCAACACTACGGGGAAACTATTGAAAAGGAGGTTACGGGATCGTTTTATGTACCTACCTACCATCAAACCAATTGATTTGTGATCCAGCGTAGAACCTTTTATCGATGAAGACAAAGATGCTCGACAAAGAAAACCTTAGTGTTTAATCTTTTACCCTAAGGGGCAGCGCAGAAGGCAGACTCGATCGCACAAAAGGTCTGCTAGGATTGTATGCATTGTGCGCCGGACTTGTTACGCGTCGTGTGCGTTACGGCATATAATTCCATAGGTTCTATTTTCACAGACTAAAAAGTCCGTCGCGGATAGTCTGTCGTCTGCGCAGGGCCTAAATAAATCTTTTGCTAAATTTAAACCCTTTCCAATCTTCACGAAGCCCGACTGGCAGCACGTCCCAACCCTTCACAGCTCACACGTTGTTGTGCAAATACAAATAAGCGTAAATATGTAAACAAGCGGAGAAAAATTATGCCATTCCGAACCGGTGGCGTTCTCGCCGTGGTCGCAACAGGACCGCGAGGTGGCATGAATACGAGCTTTGCGTGAAAGAGATGAGAAGATGCGGTGGTATTTCCTTTTCGTTTGTTCCGTGGATTATGGTTTTGTGTATGAGATGCTTCTCGGGATCTGCTTACCCCATTTGGAAATACGAATGTGTAGTGTGTATCTGTATGCGGATGAGAAAAATAGTTTGTGAGTAGATCCAATCTGCGGGGAGCATTGTCGGTCAGCGGGAATAAATTAGGAACTAGAGGTATTTATTGACTTTTGAGAGCTCAGAAATTTAAAAAAAAATGATATTTTCTTAAAAATCTAAAGATATCACAGTACCTTAGTCTTGTAAAAAAAAAACTGTTTCTTATGCAAGTATTCTGAATGTAACAGCTATCACCATTTGTGGTATTGTCAGTTTAATCTTACTTCAAAGTGTTTTAAGATTTACCCGATAAACTATTTTTATCTACTTAGTATATTTAGAAAGATAATGCGTGAAAAGTGGCCTAGTTACGGAATAGTTAAAAGTAAACCGTATTTGTACATCAGCAACAATGCAAACTCACGTTTGTGTAGGTACACAGTATACTCAATTGCTGTGGAAAATTAAATAGGTACACATAACTTAAAGCAAAATCCACAAAACACGAAAATTAATTATTTTCATCAGAACCTATTTGTTAAGTTGCCAAAGTTTTAACAATCTATTTGAAAACGCTACTCGTTTATGTATATTTTCTATTTTTAACTATTTAATTTTTATGTAGCTGACACATTTGCAGAGAGAACTTAAGTATGTAGGTACATACGTGATCAAAAATTAAATCAGGCTAGCGATCCTATCAAGATAAGGCGATGCCCCGTTCCATTACATGGCATCATTGTAATTCAGGAATAT
Organism: Adoxophyes honmai; assembly: GCA_005406045.1. Classification (NCBI taxonomy): domain Eukaryota; kingdom Metazoa; phylum Arthropoda; class Insecta; order Lepidoptera; family Tortricidae; genus Adoxophyes; species Adoxophyes honmai. The sequence continues at coordinate 16,801 of BHDV01000590.1, forward strand.
TTCACGGTTCCCCGCCGCCGTCAATTCCGAGATATTTATCGGGTTCCGCTGACGCTAGGAAGTGTGTGTTTATGCGTGTTACCACGTAACACTTGAAGTCGGGAGTGCATAAACAATTGTGTTCGCACTGTATGCTAACTTATCGCCAAAAACCTGTTAAAAATAGTCAACAAAGTCTGTTCTCCAATCTAAAATATGTATATTCCTACATTGTCAGAGTAGTTAGACATTAGACACTCTTTACTAGCGAGTAAATAATTTTATTGTTCATAATGAAAAAGCGTCAAAAAATGAAAGAAAGACCACGATTCACGGAAATTTGACACGGAAAAAACATTTTTGTTAAACTTATCTAAGCCTTGTTTACTCAATATTTATTACGGAATAAAGTTATTAGTTACAAAACGCTACCCAATAATAAAACTATACATATTTATACTAAGTATAAAAAAAAAAACTTGAATTTCGCCAGCCCGGGGTATCGATCCTAGTGTGCTTGCGGCATTCCCTCGCTGCACGGCTATGCTTAGTCTCTGGAAGAGAAAAGTCCCGGCCCTGAGATCTCCTGAGACGCTAATAAGTTTATCAAATACCTCACGAACAAACTTTTTGATGTCTGATGACCAAAAAAAATTGCTTATTCCAAGAACGATTTTTAATCTCGTCTAGTTGAATTGATGCTGAGCTATTCAATTCATGTCCGTCAAATAATTTAAATTGAAGAGTCAATTAATCGAACGACCGTCTAATAAAAATGAAACACGTATATGAAATGTAATGAACATTAAATTTTTCTAAAGCAGTATCATAAAAAAGAAAGCTCTAGTTAGTAGCTTAATAGACCAGCAAATGATCATTCGTCACTAATTACGTAAGTCTGTCAAATTAATAATGAATTAGTGAATGGATTTTATTAAATAATCTACTGGATTTCATAAGGGCGGTTTAAACGTAATCTTCTACAAATTACTTAATTGTCGCCTGAATTTGAGAAAAACAAACGACCGCCTGATGCCTTCTCTACCTCTTACCGGCATAGCAAACATTACTAGGGATTTATATCTACTATTAAACTTTTTTTATCGATATTTCAACCTGAAATCATACTAAACGTGGCCACTAAGCGTGAAATAGTCATTGACTATGTTACGTTTCGTGTGCTCTACCATCCCGTTTGGGAATACAGGCGTGACCTAAGTATGTCAAAATGTATAATTCTGTTTATTCATATCTTCGTGGTGCCGGGTTAGAATAGTACCTCCCCCTTTCTTCCCGTGGGTGTCGTAAGAATCGACTCTAGGAAAGGGTTAATGTATTGTGGGCGATAAGCTAGCAACCTGTCACCGCAATATCACGTTTAACCATCTGGTTGCCCTGAATTTGCTAAACGTGGCACTAGATTTTTGAATTCATGTGCTCTGCCTACCCCTCTTGACCTAAGTAGAATCAAAATGTATTATCCTGTTTCTTCATTTTCTTCATATTCGCGATTCCGCATAATTTTTAAGGACAGTTGCGGAGAATATTGTGAAACTCAAGATCTGTCTTTTACTTTTCCACGCTTCAACTCTGCTGAATTTATTAGAAGACCGTAGACAACAGAAAACCCAAAAAAACGGAATAAAACAGAAATCTTTTCTTTAAAATAGAATAATAATGATCGGATGCGATACTTTAAAAGCAACAACTACACCAAAATATAAAGTATGTCGACGGGGCCCCGAGCGCGGCCTTGCCTCGTCCCAAACATTATCTGTGGGCTTACCAGGATTACTTACTGGACTACGCAATATACATTTTTGGGACGTGACGAAGCGCCGTGGAATCTAACTAGGTATTTATAACGAGACAGTTTACGAATGTAAGTACCTAAGTATGATTGAACATTAAACTGAGACTCACTCATGCTGGATATAAAATTATGATAAAGGGCTACGAATTAGCCCGAAATATGTCGAGCAAACTCGATTTAAACAACGTGAGTTATCCGTTTAATATTCAAAATTTCTAAGTATGGTCTATTTTTACATACATACGTCACGCCTGTATTCCCATATGGGGTAGGCAGAGCATATGAAATACTACATCTACATAGACATAACCATAGCTATTACACGTTTCGTGGCCACTTGTAACGATTTTTTTTAGGTTTAGAGTTAGGAGGTACAATAGTGACAGGTTGCTAGCCTGTCGCCTAAAATATACTATCCTATTTCAGTTTAGGAGTATTTTAATTTAGTAACTAATAATCGATTTTCATAGTTCAGGTTCAAGCCTAATGCGAACTTGTGAAACTTTTAGTCTGTTTCGATGCGATTATGTTATGTGATTGGTGGATAGCAAACGCATCCGTAGCATCGGAGCATAGCACATATCTGGTGGAAAGGCATCCTAAGTGTCCCACTGCTGGGCAAGGCCTTTTTATACGCTAGCCATATCTAGCTCTAGCCCAAGCACGTTCTTGCCAATCTGCTTGAAATCTGAATGAAACTTGCGGAGTTTAAATGAAACGGTTCTCCGATTTACGCAAGCCCTTCAGTTATTCTCGGTGACAGACAGCGTCTCCAAACTTGCTTCATCCCCCATTCTCTGTCCAAAAATAAACTGCGCAACATAGGCTATGTTACATAGCCAACATCCCTGCTAACAACTAACTAAAGTCACACAGGCGCGGGTTGTTCGCTTAGCGCGTTCCTAGCGTGTCATGCCATCATCGCGCGATCATAAGTGTTGCCAACTTGCCAATTTAGTGACTTTGCCAGTAGAATTGATGACTTTTGTTAAGGATTAGCGACTAAAAAAATTTTTCGTCGCTAAAAATATTTCATTAAAAATTTGAGTTAGGTACAATCTTAATGTATGTAATCCTTACTAATATTAAAAATCGGAAAGTGAGTACTAAACCGATACAGAGAGTGAACTACTAAACCGATTGCTTTGCAATTATGCAGACGTAAAGTTAGAAGTCTGGATTAAATAATATGGTACTTTTTATCCTGGAAAAAAATGATGTTCCCGAGGGAATGTTCGCTTTATACCGCAATATAACCGAATTCCACGCGGGCGAAGCCGCGGGCGAAAAGCTAGTAACTTAAAAATAAAAAAAACACCTATCCTAATGTTTCGCAGCGCCAGTGCCCTCTGACACCTCTCGCAAACAGTTTTAGCGATTTTCTAGCGAACATCATCGGCTTATTTTTTGTAATTTTCATGCATTTTACGCCGGTGGCCGCCACACGCTTCAATCATCGCTGCTCGCTTCTGATAGCTGCGTCTAGTTTCTCGTGGCAGCGATTGTGGCTGCGGCCGGTGGCCCGTGTTTGGTGACATTTAGGTTGGTGGGACTGTGGCCCGCCACAAGCACGCCACACAAACGCCCCGCGCCTATGTGACGCAGGCTTTACTAAAATCCCTAAATTTAGTACAAACGCCGACTCGAGGACTTATCGCGAGCGTGACTCCCCGCAGTTAACACAACTTTTATGGCCGCTGATTAAAAGTTTTATACCTAATTTTGCTTTGGAGTTAAGTTATATTAGTTAGGGTTTGGAACATAAGGAGTTTCGAGAGTCGATAAGGATTTGAGTCAATGAGATCGGTAAATTAACATTTAACACCTACCTAGTCTTAAATTTAATACAATTGATAACATAGTCACATATAGTATAGTTACCAATATAGTAGCCGGCAATAAACTTGGCCATATTTTAAATATGTCCCGCTCTATGCTCCTATGCCGCCCTATCTCTAGCTGTGCTCCTGTAATTAAGTAATCTTAGGTATTTATTTCATAATAGCCTCAATGAACTATCTACTGGTGCTGATGTCCGGAGAAAATGTGATCTATTTTGTTTTCCAGCCGGCTTAGCACGACAAAGCGCGAGTCGAGTGACGCGCTATATTGCGAAAATACGAACAAAGATTTAGATCGATTACGGTCGAAATTATTTGAATAAATTATGCATGAACAAGCTTGTAACTATGGAGTAGTTAACTCTATTATTTAATTGTTAAAGTCAAAAATTAAATAAGTGAAGGCAAAAACTTTTTTTTTGTACAGTCACACTACTTAGTTCTTATCAAGATAAGTTAATTCCCTCAACAGAACTACTGGCTTCATAGACATAGACTTAGCCCCGCTTATAGATAAAACGCCATCTAGTAAAACACAATTTCTCATTGTTTTCTTCTTCTTCCTCCTCGTCATTGTTAGCCTATATTCGTCTACTGCTGGACATAGGCCTCACCTATGGCACGCCACTCAAGTAGGTACAGTCGACCAAGAAATTGGTCTACCCCCTCAAGATCGATATTCCTTTGAACCTCATGAAACAACAAGGTCGATTTTCCCTCGCCATAATATTATGACAGTGACAATGTCAACCTTGTGATAATTTTGATCGCACAGAAACTTTTGTCAAAAGTGGTAGACCACTTTCTTGGTCGACCGTACCTACTGTTTTCTAAGTGTTTGCTAATAAAGTAAATGTTTAATATTTAAAACTTATAAGTATCGGCTTCATCTCAAAGCTCAAAAGTCGTTAAACGAGCAATGGAAAGGGCTATGTTCGGAGTGTCTCTACGTGATCGAATCAGAAACGAGGAGATCTGTAGACGAACTGAAGTCGCCGTTATAGCCCGTCGGATTAGCAAGTTGGAGTGGCAATGGGCAGGCCGCATTGCACGCCACCTACAAGATGGACCGACGACCTTATCAACGTCACCGGAAGACGCTGGATGCAGGTCGCTTCCAACCGGTACATGTGGAGGCCTATGTTCAGCTATGGACCTCCTATGGCTGAGATGATGATGATGGTCATGAAATTATAAATTAGTTTGGTACTTCTAGACTGCATCTCATATTTCCCATTGGCTGAATACAGAATCACGTGAAAGCGTGTACAATGATCAATAAAAAACAACCTTCAAAGGTTTGGAGCCAGTCTCCTCAATCAAATTAGCTACTGTCCACACCGCCAAATGACATGTCATTTACTAAGCTATTGTAGGCGCGGAAGGCCGCGGCCTGCTCGTCTGTGACGGAGCCTAATTTTTACACAAAAAATAAATAATTACACGAAAGCAAGGAAACAAAGCGCGCACGTAGAACGAATTTGCAGTAGGCTAGTTGTTCAAAGTCAATGTTGGAAATTCTAGTCACTGTTTAATTTAGTACCATTTTATCTAACTATAAATAAAATTAAACCGTACGTGAGACTTTGCTTATTCCGAAGCTATGATGTTCATTTATGTTTTAAAGGTTCAAGTGCGTCCATTTCTTCCGTGGATGTCGCTAGAGACGACTAAGGAACAAACTAGCAACCTGTCACTATTTTGCCTCTTAACTTAAAACCTAAAATAGATTCTTGAGGTGGCTACGAAACGAGAAATAGTCATGGTTTTGTTTAAACAAGTATTTAACAGCGTTTTGTGTTCTGACTACTCTATTTAGGAATAAGGCGTGTTGTAAGTATGTGTAACTATAAATAGTGTTAAATTACAGCCAGTTTTTAATCTCGTAATTTTTACAAATTGACTCTACCACGACTCTACTATTTGAAGATCATAAACATTGTCTTAATACCTACACACCACAAGTTACGTCAACGGAAAATTTTAAGTTATTATTTGTAGCTACAAGTCAACTTAAGTAGCTTAGCTTAAGTAGTTAGTGTACGTTGCCCCGGCTGCTCGTTATCTATTTCAAATTACCAAATTATCACAACTTATGACTAAGTCACTACAATGGAGTAGAAATACAATGCCTGACTCCACAGGGCCACTAGCCTCGCGCTCAGGGACACAAACATACAAACAAGCCATGCAAACAGGGCTATGCGGGCTAGCCTTTATCTGTCCTAGGCTCATTGTTGTTGACTCCAGTAACAGATTAAGCATTAGAAACTTATTTTTTATTTATGAAGTAAATAATTTAACTTTAATCTCGATTTCGTATTGATAATTAAAATCTACCAATGTTGTTGACTAAGCTGTCGAGCGTATCCACAAAAATAATTATGAACATGAAAGAAAATTGAAGATTTTACGAGGTTTCTGAACTTACCTATTTCTAAAAATCGCAGTTATTCCAAAAGTATATTTATCTTACGAAACACTTCACGAGTAATAATACTGTTTGTTTTCAAAACGCGTATTTTGTAATGTTTAAACATTTAATCTCGCTCGTCTGAAATCAAAAACAAATATTACCGCGAATTAAAACTTCCTAACTTTGCAAAACCATTACACAAACACAAGCACTAAAAAAACACAACTTTTAAATTTCGAACTCCGAACCGTTTAACTTTTTAATCACTCTCGCTGCGTGATGGCAATGGTGTACGGCGGCATACAACCGCTCGCAAAGCGCGGGAAACTAGAGTGTTTACGGCGATGGCGATGGCGGCGGAAACGAGTTGTATTTACCGCCATTGTCTGATGCAGGCCTTTTAAAATTATTGTCAGTGGAGTAATCATTGGTGTTTGAATGACAATGGTAGGTAGTTTACAGTCGATTGATGAAATGGATTTGATAGTTTTGAGATTGTTTACTTCATACAGGTTATTAAATATAGTTTAATTAGTAAAATTACTTTTATTTTACAGTGTTCTTCTTCTTAGACTTCTTTTTTTGTACGTCCTCTCCTGCCGGTAGTCTTGGTGTGCTGACCACGCTCACGGAGGCCTCAGTAGTGACGCATGCCTACCCCTGTGGGCACGGATCTTCTTCAGCCTCTCCAAGTTATCACAAAGGTTTGAGTCTAAATTGGAGGTTAGCTGGCGTACTTTCCGTCAACAATATCATTCTATCTATTAAAGAACCAGTCAAGGATTTTGTTTTTGGATTTTACCGATGTTATGGTTGTTCTTATACATACATACATACATACAATCACGCCTCTTTCCCACAGGGGTATGCAGAGACCACTTTGTTCCACTTGCTACGATCCTGGCATACTTCTTTTGCTTCATCCACATTCATTAGTCTCTTCATACATGCTCGTCGATTTCGGGTACTCTTGACCTGACCTGTTTCTAAAACGTCCGCGATTTGGTCACGGAACGTCCGTCTAGGTCTTCCCCTCCCAACACACCCATTCACACTTCCCGTATAAATCTGTTTTGTCAATCTTCTTTCATCCATCCTCTCTACATGACCAAACCAGCTAAGCATACTTCTTTCAATCCTTGTCACTATGTCTACTTTCACACCAGCTTGTTCCCTTATCACACTATTTCTAATTCTGTCTTTCAATGATACACCTTCCATACTTCTTAACGCTCTCATTTCTACCGCATTTATTCTACTTTTATGCTTCTACTTTTATGTTCTTATACATGTATAATAATTACCTAGATTGATTCAGTGAGAGTACAGATAAATAAATCGCACAATCAGAGAATTTTATATGTAGACCACTTTTATTATATGTATTGTGAATCTATTTAAAATATATGTCAAGCTATTTGCGAACTATTTACATAATTAACTAATCAAAACAATTTTACAAAAATTGTGAATTTCATTACAAACGGTACAGTGGCCTAGGAATCGAATTACTTGACTGGGCCATCTCTACACTCTACCCTACTTAGGAAATGTAGGTTCTCGTAGATGTACTATCGTAAGATCCGTGATAAGTACTGTTTGACGCCAACGGAGTTCAAACAGAAGTTCCATCTTTACTTGCACCTCTACCTACACTATTCTTACGTAACAAAGAACACGTAAGCTCTGAACAACTTTGCTTTAGTTCGTTATCAGGTGACACAGAAACACTATCTTGGCTGTTCGTTTCGGATTCCTTAGCCGCCGACGAGAATTAAAAAGCTATTAAGAAGTTGAAGGTTACACGCAAACTTCGCAATTCGAAAACTTTTAACAGTTTCGTTTACTTAATTTAAGAGGGCGCACACATTTTTTACGAACGTAATATAAGATCAGGTGGGGGAAGAGAAATTCAGGGGCAGGGCAGGGGTAAGAGGCACCACAGACCATAACTCGTCGAGTTATGAGTGATTATGGTCTGTAGAGCCCTCTTATCCCTGCGTTTCTCTTCCCCCACCTGACCTTAGTGGTTTTGAACCAATGTTTAAAAAATCGTGAAATGTAAATTAACTCATATTTAGCCATGAAAAAAATATGGTTAGACTAAACATATTCTGTTAATTTACAATAAAATTGTTTCATTTGTAATTACATTAAAATCAATGAGAAAAAAAATAAAGTAATGGTTCAACTTTCAAATTATGTAAAATGATATTTGAATAATAAAAACCAATAATTTGATTCATGTTAATCCGTTAATCCCCAGTAGACTATATTGTCTATCAGATAATAACAAGTTTATATCGTTTATGGTAAATTTTAATGGAAAATTTTCAAGTGAAAGACAGCTCTGACGCGTATTTTTGTGAAAACCCTTCAACAAATTGGCTAAGTAAAAGAAATCTGTGTTGCTAATAAAATATTTTTTTCCGTTAATCCCTAGAAAAAGAGTTTATTTATATGTTACAGTAGTTTTTCTTTAAAAACTTAAGGATTTATAGCTTTCTAAAGCATTGGAAAAACATCAAAATCACCGAATTTTGTGTGCACGCTCTTAATACTAGGTAGATAGATACATAGATGCCTAAGCGAAATTCCTTGGCCTGAGCTAATTACCGTTTAACGAAGTCGATGTTGTGCAACGCTATTGTCTAACGCACCAAAAACATACATCGTTTTTAATTCACCTAATAGTTGAAACCGAAAATCGCTTTGAAATTGAAACATTTCAAAGCGAACTGACACTGAAACTATCAAATTAAAAACGACGTAGATATTTGGTGCGTTACACAATAGCGCTGCTGGTGTAATTAAAAAACCGGCCAAGTGCGAGTCGGACTCACGCATGAAGGGTTCCGTACCAAAAACAGCATAAAGAACACGTTTTTTTCTATAGGAGCCCCCTTAATTATTATTATTGTTTTGATTTTAGTATTTGTTGTTATAGCGGCAACAGAAATACATCATCCGTGAAAATTTTTAACTCTCTAGCTGTCAGTTTGTGAGATACAGCCTGGTGTCAGGTGGACAGACAGACAGACAGGCAGACAGACAGACAGACAGACAGCGAAGTCTCAGTAATAGGGTCTCATTTTTACCCTTTGGGTACGGAACCCTAAGAAGTAAGTCACCTTGTTGTATGTAGTTGAGTACAGTTTGCAATGAACGACACAAAAAATATAAAGACAATTACTTGATATTGACAACTCTTCATATCTTGTCGTGGCAGTCGTGTCAATCACAAATCATAAGTGGACATGAATAAATCAAATTTGAATAAGTAAATAATGAGTCTGCAAACCATACGATATTTTAATTTTTTTTTTAATAGAATGTTTATTCGCACACATTACTCACACATACAACAGGTGACTTACTACTTAAGTTTTTTACCTATAACGCGGAGTATAAAATACAGACGGTTAAATAATTAACTATTTTAATAACTGCAACAGTAACTTTGCTCATCCCAAAAGATTATCTATCAAATAAAGTGCATTTCAGTACCGCTATTGTCTAACGCACCCAAAAATCTAAATCGTGTTTAATTTGACAGTTTCAGTGTCAGTTCGTTTTGAAATTGTATCAATTTCGAAGCCATTATTGATTCCAACAGTCAAATTAAACACGATTAAGATTTTTGGTGCGTTAGTTAGACAATAGTGTTGCAGGTCAATGCAAAAAGGATATCTTCATTTTATTCCATGTTAAGTTGTTTTTACCTCTAAAAAAACCCTGTAGTATGGGTGAGTTATGAAGAATGTAATACAATTATACCTACTGACGCCGTACTGTTGCCGTGTGGTGTCAGGTTTAAAATAACACCTCTCCATTTCTTCCGTGGATGTCGTAAGAAGCGACTAAGTAAATAGGTTTAGGTATGCTTAGGGCGTTTGTGCACTACCATGAATTTTACGGTCCGGCTTTTTCATTGAGTTCTCGTCTCGCTTGCTCTTCCATTAAATTGTATTGGCGTGAGCGGGACGGCGCTACAGACCTTGAAAAACCGGACGGCCGGACCGGAAAATTCATGGCAGTGCACAAGCGCCCTTAGGAGACAGGCTAGTAATTTGTCATTATTGTACCTACATATTTCTTGCATTTATTTTTACATACATATTTTCACCCCTGTATTCCCATGAGGGGCAGGCAGAGCACATGAATTCAAAAATCCAGTGCTACGTTTAGCAAATTCAGGGTAACAAGGGTAGGACAAACTTCACCATGAAGTTCAATATTGAGTACCTATTTATGTCATGCAACTGGCTGGAAACAGTAATCAGACCAATTTTAGAAGTATCTCAACCTGCTAATCATCCAATTTCCCTGACTGTACGAACTTAACCCTACGGCCAGCCTTAGGCCGGTCACATACATTCGGAATTTTTCCGTTCGGAATCCCGAATCGGAAAATCGAACGCAGTCAATCCATACAAAATCTATGGACCGCCACACACATTCGCAAGCTTTCCGTTCGGAATTCCGAACGGAATTTTTCCGAATGTGTGTGGCGGTCCATTGATTTTGTATGGATTGACTGCGTTTGGAAAGTCCGATTCGGGATTCCGAACGGAAAAATTCCGAATGTATGTGGCCGGTCTTACACCTGTATGTTTTACTGACGTAAGTAGGGACACGGCTAGAAAATAAAATAAAACAGCAATAGGCTTGTGTACCGGGTTAAAAAAAAAGGAATTTTAATTAAGTAGTCCGTACGTTACATTACGGAAAAATATGACACACATATTTTTTTCTTTTATCAGACTAAACATCGAAAAAGTATTACTGTCATTTTTTCGTTAGTCAAATAAAAGAAAAAAATATGTGTACCTACAATATTTTTTGGTAACTGACGGACTAAATTTTTTTTTCTATTACCGAATAGGTACTCATTCATTTACAGCAGATAGTTGCGTCCCTACTTACGTAAGTAAAATTTAATTATTATGATTATGACCTTGTCTACGCTGCCGTATAATTGCAGGCCTTCGGAAAGCAATGCACTATTTGTGAATGCAATCAGCCGGTGCCGTGCTCGGCTGCAGTTAGAATGCATGAAAACAAACTAACCTTACGTACACGCGATTAGTTGGTTTATTTAACTGTTTGTTGCAAAGTAAGGTAGTAAGGTAATAGGTTAAGGTATGCTTTAAGACACAGGCTACCAACTTGTTACAATAGGGATGATGACAGGGTTAAAAATATATCATTCTAATTAGTCCGTAAGTTAGATTATGGAAATAAACAAGACACGTATTTTTTGGATCATAAAACTTCCTGAGGTGGTCTCGTGACGTCACGGCTTGGTAAAAATTGTACTCAAACGTGACGTCACGCGAAACTTTTAGGTTCTGTATCTATTATCGTCATTTTTCGTCTGTCAAATAAAAGAAAAAATATGGGTACAATATTTTTTTCGTAGTCTATGTGACGGACTAATTATTTTTTTCTAGTCATCTAGCCTATTCGGAGCCCTTCATTTAGGAGCCGCGGCGGCTGCTGCAGTCAAGTGCGAACTGCGCGCCTCCGCTCTCTTCGCTGCAGCAGCCGCCGCGGCTCCTAGATGAAGGGCTACGAATTAGCCCGAAACATGTCGAGCTAAACTCAATTTATTAAACGTGAGTTATTCGATAATTTTCAACATGAGTGAATCTCACGGTATTTTACTGTAGCCTAGATGAAGGGCTACGAATTAGCCCGAAACATGTCGAGCTAAACTCAATTTATTAAACGTGAGTTATTCGATAATTTTCAACATGAGTGAATCTCACGGTAGTTTAATGTAGGTACAATATAATCACGCCTATATTCTTAAATGGGGTAGGCAGAGCACACGAAACGTGAAATAGACATTACCATTATTATGACTATTTCACGCTTCACAGCCACTTCTAGCATCATTTTAGGCTTGAAAACGGATGGAAGAGGTAGTAAAATAGTGACAGGTTGCTAGCCTATCGCCTAAACAATACCTAAACCCATCTCCTTAGTCGGCGACATCCACGGAAATGGAGGTGCTATTCTAGACCCGACACTACACGGGTTATAACTATAATTATAACTCTTCCATTTATTTTGACGGATAAAATTGTGCCAAGTCTCTTGCCTATTGCTATAAACTTATCTACATGTACTTATAACTTAATAGAGGTCAATTAAAAACCACACGTTCTCTTGAAATAGCACTTTATTATTATTTACATAGAATTATATTAACTATCATTCACATACAACACAATAATTCTGTTTATATGACATTTACTTCACATAACCTGGGACGACTCCATACAGCATTTAACTACTTCTTACTAACTCCAATATCCACAAATGTACACTCTGCCTATCAAAACAGATATTTACTGTCGGTGTAATCTAAGCTCATACAAATAAGAGAGTAATTCAAACACAAATCAAACGAAATCCATTTTATAAAAACAATTCATAACCAACAAACTACCGAATTTAAAAAATATATACATATGTAAACGCGTAACGTATTTTAAACAGACATATTTTTAAATACATCGCTTATTTGTATAAACCACAAAACAAATAGCAATTTGTTTGCTGTCCCAGTTTGGTTTTTGTTGAAATTGGAGGTAGATACATGTCATGTTTGAATAAAGAAACTGGTCGTAATTCTGACTCTATCATACTATCCATCTCTTTCATTTGAATGGAGATAGTTACTTATACAACATGTTACAAAAATACGAGTAAAGCAGAAAGGGGGTATCCATTATAAAAGGAGTCAATTTACAATATTTAAAAAAAAAATCCTCTTACTGAGTTAGAAAGCCTTTTTAACCGACTTCAAAAAGGAGGAGGTTCTCAATTCGACCTAATTTTTTTTTTTTTTTTTTTTTTTTTTTTTTTTTTTTTGTGTATGTTACTCGATAACTCGAAAACCCGTGGACCGATTTTCAAAATTTTTTTTTTAATCGAAAGGGTATAACTCGAAATTGGTCCCATTTGCACGACACCAGGATCTGATGGTGGAATCTTGGAGAAATCGAGGGAACTCTTCAAATTTTATATGGAGATGTACGGCGTTTTCGGTAATTTGTTGATGAAGTCAAGATTTTACATTCAGTAAACAGAATACTTTCAAAATATTGCTAACTAGTTGTGCCCGCGACTCCGTCCGCGTGGAATAGTGACAAATTTCCCCCGTTTTTCCTACATTTTCCACTGTTTCTTCGGTCCTATTGGTCGCAGCGTGATGTTATATAGCTTAAAGCCTTCCTTGATAAATGGTCTATCCAACATAAAAAATATTTTTCAATTCGCACCAGTAGTTTCTGAGATTAGCGCGTTTAAACAAACAAACAAACTCTTCAGCTTTATTATATTAGTATAGATTTGAAGTCGGTTTTTTTTTGTTTAAAATTATTGAATGAAGAATTGAAAATCCGTCGAAGAGTACACTCTGTTAAGTAATCTATGATAACTTCAGTTCTATTAAGTGACAGCTTACTAGGGTTTACAATATTTTTCGCTTTAATAATTTACATTTTAACCAGGTTTTTTGTAACACGTTGTATAGTTTGACTGTCTTTAGGAATGAGGACAGACGCCAGCGGGGACTGCAGGCGGCGGGGGGACATCGCGGCGCTATGACGCGCTACCCCCCGCCCCGCCTCATTCCCAGGGACGGTCGCACACGATTTGTTGGACTATATTTGCGTATATTTGTGAAACACTGCTATTAAAATAGGTATAGTGCATTTGTTTAGGTACTCATGGGCTCAGTAAAACAGTCCTAGACAAAGCTCAGCCATGAAATATAGTCCTGATTGGTTGTTTTACTATATTATTAATTAACATACTTAAACAAACGCACTATCGGTAAATATCATCAGACGACAATGTTATATCACACTGTTAAAACAATGCTTATTTTAAAAATAACGGACAACTTTATCGCTTTATTATTTTAATAACTCCGTCTGTTATTTTCGGTTATGGAAAAATATGGGACACTTCATTTGGTTTATCAAATTATTAAACATCAATTGCCCAGAGTGAGGGCTTGGACACTCCTAGGTAAAACAAAAGAAAGAATAGGTGTGTCATTTTTTTTTCATAATCTAACTGACGGACTAATTAATCTGTTCTTTTAGCCATCTCAAGTATTTACATAATGAACACTGGCCACTAATTTTGTACTGGCCATGATTTCAACAAAACAAACTACATAAAAACGCGAAATTTACTATCTTAGTATTTATTTCCCAGCAACGACTTGTTTCTACATTTACACGTAATGTTAAAAGTAGGCTTTGCTCTTAACAATATTTTGAAGTTGACGTAAAAATACGCATTTATTTTTAAATAAAACCCATTAACAGGACAGTATTTCATTAATTAACTATGATTTTACAAAAGGTAACTTAATTGGATCGCTTCATACTGCGAACAGAAGAAACAGAAAACGATATTTATTTAACACGAGTCTAAAAACCAAATGCGAAGTAAACCAACACTAGAAACTTTAATCAAAAGTCATAATCGTTATAGTTACGTGCTTGTTGTATATCGCCATCCAAATAAGTATTCTTGTAATTCAAACCACATTCGAAAATAGTACCACATTTCACCATCATAAGACTTCATTATTTGCCACTAAATTAAGCAGGCCTCACACCACGACACCAACAAATCTCGGTTTAGTGTGACATTAGGTTTACAGTTGATCAATGTGACAAACATCAGCTACAGCTAGCCAGACTTAGGCGTCTCACAGGCTAAGCAGACACGATATTTTATCTGCGTATAAAGGCCATCTTTCCATATGTCGGTGGCAACAGATACCTACTTGAAGGTAAAATATAAATTATCTGCGTGGTGTGTGTTAGCTCATTGAATTGTATAGGGAGCGATATTGACAAATATCCGTTCAGATATCTATCGTATCTGCTTAGTGTGTGACACGCTTAATTATTTGACCGACATGCCGTAAAATAATTTCAGTTTTACAAGTAGGTACTAAACAAAAACAAATTTCAATTGACCAGGCTAAATATTTGACCAACGTGACAAACGTCAATTGAGCAATAAAATATAATGTAATAACGTCAGCGGACCATTATTTGAAATACACTGATGTCTTTGTATCGAGATCAGCGCGACATGTTTCGAACCAATCCGTAACCCATCATCGGGATCAATAAGGACATCCCAATGTTGGGTCACGCATAGGCCCGAAACATGTAGAGAAAATCTCAGTAGTTGTGAGTATATCAGTTTCATTTCACTATGACAAAATAATGTCAGTGTGTTTACACTTAAATTTGACCAAAACTTATAACAAAAGTTGGCTAAATGCTCTTTTACATCCCAGTAATCTTTATAGAGTCCGTCCACTTCATGTTGTATCTCATACTTTCCACCTACAACGCACTTGGGGATACATGCATGGCAAAAAGTACAGGCTGAATGAACTTAACACGTTGACTGCCACGACGGACACCGTGTACGACAGTACACTATCCCGGGGCCAGACCAAATCAAGAAACATCCATAAGACACCAGCGTTTTTTTATGTGTACCTCCAATATTTTGGTACCTTTAAATTAAGTATTTTTGTCAATTCACCAGCAGCACTAATTGTCTAACGCACCAAAAACCTACATCGTTTTTAATTTGACAGTTTTAGAAATGTTTCAATTTCAAAGCGATTTTTGGTTTCAGCTGTCAAATTAAAAACGATGTGGATTTTTGGTGCGTTAGACAATAGCGCTCCAGATTCCTGATTGCCTTTGTAAAACACAGTCGAAACGCTGCCTGCCGTCCGTCTGGAGACATCAAAAGCGAAAGAAACCGAGTGTCCGAACATCTTTATTTATTTATTTATTTATTTTAAGAACAATTACAATAGTAGGCTAACAATACAGACCAAAACGCCTACTACGCTATAATATTAAAATACATAAAAGGAACAATTTATCAATTAATCTTTGTCCGATACGGCCTCAGGGACTTGGCCTACTAGCGGTCACACGGTGTCCGCCGCGGCCTGTCAGACCATTTTTTTTAAGCTGGCATTCAACGTGTTAAGGGTAAAACTTCGACAACTAGGTAGGCTTAGCTTACTCCCAGCGGCTGCGCTTGCCGCTCTTGCGCACGCGGTCGGCCGGCGGGGGCTGCGACGCGGGGGCGTTGACCCCCGGCTGGATGCTGGACAGAGTCTGCTCCCACGAGTGGTCTGATGACGCCGTGAACTAGGAGTGCATAGGAGAGTAGGGTGATATATTGTGATGTTCTTGCAAATAAATAAATTTCATTTCATTTCATAGAAATCGTTTTGATAGATTAGAAAATGACGCTGATTGCCATAGTAGCAGGTTCGAGTCCGGATAGATGAGTATTAATATTTTTAATCCTCTTTAATTTTTGAGCTTAATCAATAAATATGTCACCTCGTTAATTTTTTTTATTAATTTTGGAGAAAATCTTATAGCCTATGCTCCGTTTCGTTAAAAATTAGACTTGTATTGGACGAATTTTGTTTTTTTGTCTCCTAAAATATACTTACTTTAACCAAGCTAACCACCCCAACTTTGCTAATTCTATCTTATGCTATGCACTTATTATAAATTTTATCTGGTGCTATGCAACTTTTACTAATTTTATCTTATGCTATGCAATTTTTACTAATTTTATCTTGCGCTTATTCAACTTTTACTAATTTTATCTTGTGGTATTAAATTTTTACTAATTTTATCTGGTGCTATTCAACTTTTTCATTTTTTTATCTTGTGCTATGTAACTTTAACAAACTTTATTTTATGCTATTACTAATTTTATCTTGTGTTATTCAACTTTCTAATTTAGTTAGCTTAGAGTTTTTGGTACTTGTATACAACATTTATTAATTTTATCTTAGATGTAAGTATGGGAGCGTGTATGACGAGTGTGACGAATGTGAGTGAAGCGATAGAAGTATGTCAGAATAGAAGCGAATGGCGCTCTGTTGTCTCTGATTACTCCGCAGGTGTATGCGTGACGGTTATGTATGTGTGTATGTTTCGGTACCTGGTTGTACTGCGAGCGGAAGGCCTGCTTGAGCGAGGACAGCCGGTCGGTGGCGGGCCCGGCCGGCCGCTCCGCCGGC
>BHDV01000590.1:38370-48897 GCA_005406045.1 Adoxophyes honmai
GGGACTCAACACGCGGCGGGTGTCCGGAGCGGGACTCAACACGCGGCGGGTGATAAATGGCGGGATCTTAGGCTAGTAGTGGGCACTCACAGCGCGCGCTGCGCGACGAGCGCGCTGGCCTCGCCGGCCGCGCCGTGCTGCACGCGCACAGGGTCCCTTAACGCATCTCTCGCCAAACGCTCCACGCGGCGCGGGAACGTCGCAGAGAACAGCAGCGCCTGCCGGTCCGGACGCACGTGGCCGCAGATTGATCGCACCTGGGGCTCTGTAACACACAGCGCCCAAAATTACCTTAGATGAAAAAAAAAAGTTCCCGTAATTCACAAAAAAAATTGTTATTCACATTTGTTACGGTCAAACATCTCTTACGACTTAGACCACACCCTATTGCATGATTTCCACCAAACGGCCGGAATCGGAAAGAATTTTATGGCCTTGAAACGATACTGAACCTTACGGTCACTGTGTTTAAGTCTATATTACCTTATTTTTGTATTCCGTGGTCGCGGGCGACGTACGTCGCCTAGCTTTTGTACGCTGCTTGGTAATGTAAACTTAAACACAGTGACCGTAGGGTTCAATATCGTTTAAAGACCATAAAATTCTTTCCGATTCCGGCCGTTTGGTGGAAATCATGCATATCACACCTTAACTCAACAAGCCGTCCCCGCATCAACTAAGCTGCCATCACTCCACCTAAGTGTCCAACATATATAAAAAAAAACACTGACCAAAGCCCATGTCGAACATGCGGTCGGCCTCGTCCAGCACGAGGTAGGTGACGCGCCGCAGGTTCGTGGCCTTGCACTTGATGAGGTCGATGACCCGCCCCGGCGTGCCCACTATGATCTCTGCGCCGCCACCTGTGGGAACAAGTATACAGCTGAAGCCAGTAGAGCAATCATTGAACGAACGACTGAGAAAAACAAAATCCGAAGTCATTATTTTGTGTTTATGAAAGAAAAAGCGGCAAAATGCGACTCGGATTCGCGTACGAATTGTACCTTACTATTGACTAGGTAAATAAGTGCCTATCTGTTACTATTTATTAAATCACGGAAAAATAGGCGAAAATTTCAAATATCTAAAGGCCGGCCGCGGAGCACAGAGAAATTTGAGCGGTGACCCGCTGCTATCTCTCTCTGTCGCAGGCGTGCAGTAATATTGCCCTCACGCTCGCACTTGAGCACTTGCGTCGCACTTTAGCTGTCTCTTTCTAGAAATGCCTACAGCCTGGTGACAGATGGACACACAGCGAAGTCTTTCAACAAGGTCCCGTTTAGGAATGGAACTCTAAAATCATATTATAGTATTTTACCTTCTAATGCTTTGGTTTGTTCCCACTTGGAGCCGCCACCGTAGCAACAGACGCATCTTATGTTGTACACTTTGCCGAACTTCTTCGCTTCCATGTAGATCTAGTGACAAAAAACGCTTTACTTAAGTAACTTTAGTAAATATGAACAACATACAATGGGATCCGAAGGTACCTGTTGCGCCAGTTCCCTGGTGGGCGCGAGGATGAGGCCGATGGGTCCGTCGTCAGGTGCCAGCTCGCGCTGGTCCATGACGTGCACCAGTAGCGGTCACAGGAACACCGCGGTCTTGACACAGCAAGGCGCGAGTAGACTAGAGTAGACCCGTCATTGTCTCTCTCTTGTTGTTATGCTACCTACTGGGATCCGAAGGTACCTGTTGCGTCGGTTCCCTGGTGGGCGCGAGGATGGCTGGTGGGCCTCTTGGTCAATCATCAGGAGCCATGGTCCAAGATGTGCATCAACAGAAACCACAGAAACGCCGCGGTCTTGATACTCAAACCACAGAAACGCCGCGGTCTTGATACTCTTGACACAACAAGGCACAAGTAGAGGCTAGACTTAGAGACTATACCTGTCCCTGTCTCGCGAGTTGCTGAGCCAAGGCTACTAGGATCTCAGGATCAGAAGGTACCTGCTGAGCCAGTTCTCTGGTGGGCGCGAGGATGAGGCCGATGGGTCCGTCTTCAGGCGCCAGCTCGCTCGCTCGCTCGCTGGTCCATGATGTGGACCAATAGAGGCCACAGGACCGCTGCGGTCTTAACACAGCAAAGTTTTGACACAGCAAGGTGCGCGTAGACTAGACTATAAAGTAGAGACTATACCTGTCACTGTCTCTCAGGTATTGTTGTGCCAAGCCTACTGACTGGGGTCTGGAGGTAAGATTAGATTAGAGTAGAGACTCCTGTCACTATCTCTCGCGAGTTGCTGAGCCAAGGCTACTAGGATCCCAGGATCAGAAGGTACCTGCTGTGCCAGTTCCCTGGTGGGCGCGAGGATGAGGCCGATGGGTCCGTCGTCAGGCGCCAGCTCGCGCTGGTCCATGACGTGCACCAGCAGCGGCCACAGGAACGCCGCGGTCTTGCCTGAGCCCGTGCGCGCGATGCCTGCGAACGTTAAGGGTGACCTTTAGTATGTCACTCGGGTAAAGACGCAACATAAACTACCTATCATTTTCTGAACTTTCCGGTTAAGTAACTGTCGACTAGCGACTTTTGTGTACGGTGGGCCAAGAAAGTAGTCTACCACTTTTGACAAAAGTTTCTGTGAGATCAAAATTGTCACAAGGTTGACATTGTCACTGTCTTAATATTATGGCGAGGGGATATCGACCTTGTTGTTTCATGAGGTTCAAATGAATATCGCTCTTGAGGGGGTAGACCAATTTCTTGGTCGACTGTACAAATCGCATCATAGAAAATTATCCCCCTGGTGACGCCATCTAATGAAGCGAATAGCGAATGGTCTAACGCGAAACTGAGGCGCAAGCGACAGAGTTTCTCAGTCTTACGTTAGACCGTTCGTTATTCGCTTGGCTAGATGGCGTTGCCTGGGGCGGGTTACTTTTTTTATGACTCGTTCTTTACACAAAGGGGTAACTTTTCTGATTCGTTCTTTACAAAGGGGGGGGGTAACTTTTCTATGAGTAGTTGAACGTTGAACTAGTTCTGTACACAAGCAGCTTTGTTGCAGCGCTTGTCAGTCTCACGTTACAGCTATTCGCTTTGCTAGATGGCGATACCAGGGGGAGGGTCACTTTTCTACGATGCGTTCTGTATACAGCGACTACTTTATGAGCTTTAGGGTTTTGTCACAATGGATGCATTTTGCAGTCTTTAGCCTTTTGACTGCCAAAGACGCCATATCACGTCATCGCAAGTCAGTGCCCGTGACGCCACGACGTTAAATGGTGCGTCGAAGTTATTGAGAAAGAACTGAAATATAAAACGCTGCAACATTTTTTCTAGGTTTACTTTATTTATAGGTAGTGTAAGTTATTTTATACCTAATTTAAATAAAATAATACAGCACTATTCGAAAAAACAAGCATTATCTAAGAGCCGACTCACGTCTTTGGCGTTAGGAGCACAGCGTTTCACTTCGCGCCTTGGCGGTCAAAAGGTTAGTCAGGTTAAAGCGATTGATGGTATGAACAACACTGCTTACCTATAAGGTCCCGGCCCGCGAGCGCCGCGGGCACGCCGGCCGCCTGCACGGGCGTGGGCGAGCTGTACTGGCTGCGCTGAATGGCCTTCATGAGCTGCGAGTCGAAGCCGAAGTGCGCGAAGCTGCTCACGGGCCGCGGCGGCTCCGGGCCTGTCACCTGTTGACGGCCCGAGGGTTATTAGACATGTTCTAGAGTCATAACGAAAAATTTCATTTTTAGGAACATCTATACTAATATTATAAAGCTGAAGAGTTTGTTTGTTTGTTTGTTTGAACGCGCTAATCTCAGGAACTACTGGTTCGAATTGAAAAAATCTTTTTGTGTTGGATAGACCATTTATTGAGGAAGGCTTTAGGCTATAAAACATCACACTGCGACTAATAGGAGCGAAGAAACATTGGAAAATGTGGAAAAAACGGGGGGAATTAGTCACTATTCCACGCGGACGGAGTCGCGCGCACAGCTAGTCTTCTATAAAACAACTCCAATTTCATTTAACAATCCTATGAAAAAAACTTGAAATTGTGCTTTAATTTCCTGTCACTGAAGATAATACCTGAAGCTGGATATGTACGCAGGGATCAGCTAGTTAATCGAATTCGTACGCGCCTCGGTCAAAGACAACGCCCTGGCGAGGCAAGCGCATGAGGCATTCTTTTCTTCCACAAAAGGCTCAAAATTGCACCAAAAATGGCTGCCTCACGAGGACGCTCGGTTAGTGAGAACCCAGCTACTATTTTGGTGGCAGGTGTTCCTCTGGCTGACCCTCTCTAATTCATACCCAGTTTTATAAATACATGGCAACTTTTATATTAATCAAACCAAACTAATAGCCATCATACCTTAATCCCCAGCGTTTTCTTCAGCTCCTCGACCTGGTTATGGTCCAACCGCTCAATGTCCTCGTGCGGCGTGTAAAAGTTCTTCTCGAACGGCTCGTACTCTATCTCGGAGTGGTCTATGGGCGGCAGGGGGTCGATGAACTTCTTCTTGGGCGGGGCTATGGGGTTGCCATCTTCGTCGTATTCTATTTCAACGTCGGAACCGTCGTCGGCGTTGTTGAGAGGGTTGTCTTCCATGTATCTTTAAAAAAAATACACATCTGTAGGGTTAGCACAGGAACCAGTCCCCTTAGCACGTTAGCACGACAGGGCGCGAGTAGAGATGCGCGCGACATAGACTATACCTGTCACTGTCTAACTAGAGACGTCAGAAAGTGACGGGCAGATTACGCGACCAGAGTGTGTCGCCGTGCTAAGCCTACAGTGCGAGTTTCGCGCGCGGGGTAGACAACCTGTCACTTTCTGATGTAACTAGTTAGAGAGTGACAGGTATAATCTATCTCGCGCCCTATCGTGCTAAGCCGGCTGGCCCAGAAGTACACTTTTACAAGTATTCGAGGGCTTTTGGTAAGACCATCATTGCCACTACAACTGCGAAGCTATAAGCTTATATCACTTAAAGCCAAGGGTAGCAAACTTGGCAGACCCAAGAGCTAGTTTTACTGACAGAACTCTGTGTGATCTATCAATTAAACTATTCATATTTTTAAATAGTTTCATACTTACAGGTACTAAACTTGGCCGACAACAATCTAACTAAACAGTGTGACGCACGTGCCTAAGTGCGAATTTACGCTGTGCTCATCGACCAGTCTTTAGCCACATTCAAACCTATGCTTTATGCCACCTCCATTCAGATAACTCAAAAAAAACACAGCAGAATTAATTCCCTCACTTGTAATAGCTCTCTTCATCGTCCATGTCGTCGATGTCCCCCCTCGTCCCGCGGCCGGCGTCACCCTTCCCCGCATTCTCCTTGCTGGTGACGAGATCCTTGGCAGCCTGCTGCTCCAAGCCTGCCATGAAGGCATCCAGAGGATCCTCTTCCTCATCCTCCGCCTGCTGTAAGAAGAGACTAGACTGATCAAGAGTGAGCTAGACATTAACCTCTAGCTCTATTGAAGACCAGGCACATCACAAAATTTGGAAAACCATTTTCTTATCTAAATTATTGAGACTGAAATATATCTGTTTTTTTAGCTCTTGACAAGTCAAATTACCTATGTAAAATGAGAGCTATCACATCCTTTGAAATACCTAGTGCCGGATCTGTGCCAATCCTGTAAAATGCTGGACCCAAAAAAGGAACCTATCTGGTATTAGACATCTGACAGGTTTAAGTATGTTTGTTGGTTCGCTGGGGATTAGGGATTAGTAGTACTTTACAATTTTAAACTCCCTTCAGATGTTGCATGCAAATTATATGCTGATGTACAACAATGGTGGACAACATTTCATACCCACCTTAGCTTTAGCATTTGCTTCATAAGTTGGGCTGCCGGGTGCAGGAATGTAAGCCAGTGCTGGGGTGACCGGTTCGTCATCCTCATCAAAATACCTGCGCAAAAACAGCACTATGACAATGTAATAAAAAAAAATCTTTTATAAAGCCAGAACAAATGGTTTACTTGACCCTACATAAGCAGACAGTATAAAACATAGTGTACTTTCAATCTCTTTTATTACAAAATCTACAAATTATGCTAATTAAAAAAAATACATTAAGATATCCATTATTAAAGAATGGATCCATGTCTATGCATATGAGAGGTTTATTATCCACATTCTTATTGGAAATAGAATTGTTTGTGGTTCTATACCAATGAATCTGTTTTCTGTGGCAATATGGATCAAGCAAGTTCCCAAGAACTAGTAATCCTTGTGCTGGAAGGGTAAAAAAGTGAATTGGAAGAGCCCTTGGGAAACAAATAATTTATCAGATCCAATATGTTCAGCATCAAACATGCATAACAAGAAGGAAGAATGAGAACAAGGAAAGAGCTCTGTTTATGTTCTGTGTTGGAATATTTGTAATTCTTTATACTTACTTTTATGTAGATTGAACTACTAGTAAAAGTTATGAAATAATAGAAATTCTAGGGGTATGGCAGTGTCTCCATCAAGTTGAGCAAAATAATGAATTTCAGAACACCTACCACTATAAAAGTAGGTACATTATTTTATGGTGTTGAATATCAATATACTGGAAGTTAAATATACTTGGTAAACACGAGTTTTATCAGTTCACAGAGTACAAAAAATATCCAAGCAACATGAAGATACAAATAACAACTTACTCATCCTCTGTCTTAGACCGTTTCTTCCCCAAAGTGCCCCAGTTTCCCGTTACAGCGTTCTGCGTAATCGCACTCATTGTCGAGTAGCCCTGCTTCGACAGCCCCGAGTTTGGCGGCGGCACGGCGTTCATCTGGGACGACGGCGGAGGCACCGCGTGAAGCGACACGTTCGACGGGTTCCGCTTCGGCATCGCGAACCCCGCAAACCCAAACCCCTTGCTACCACTCCCGCCCGAATTATAACTCATTGTAGCCCCTAAAATACAACCGACTTAGCAAAACACAAGGATTCCCATAACACTTAAGGTTAGCTCGTTCGACGCTCCCTGGCGCTTATGAGCAACCTCTGTGATAGAAACGACTAAGAAAATATCACTTCCCGAACATTAGACCAACGCGTGAATTAATTTACAAGTTTATTCAGAACAATTTTGCTAAAATAAAATTCATGTACACTGAACGAATGTATACAATTTGACACATACGTATTAACATTGCCATTTGCAAATGGTATGAAGTCGGTTCGGTTAAAAAAAAAAACTTGATACGCATCATTTGCCTCTTGTGTTCTTGGTTCTTTCAGACACTATTAAAAACGCTTGATTTTTGTTTGAGTTTAAGTTGTCAACTTGTCATTTGTCATTGTCAATGTCATGTCATCACGTAGGTAGACTAGCATTCCATTCATAAAATAAAAAAATACATATTCATTATCATTGGCAACAAACCGTCGTCTTTTGTGGACTACAAAATGTATTTGAAATTATGCGTATTGGTATTTGCGCTGCTTGCTGTGAGCAATGTTGAAGCGTCGACAGGCTTCGACTTTGGTGATTTTCTGGCCACGGTTCTGGGACTCGGAATAGCCGTGATCGGTATCCTCGCATGTTTGGGTAATTATGCCAGACAGAAAGCGAGGAATGAATTCATATAACGCAATCATGTGAGTAGTTATTTAGATTAATTGGAACCGGTATTTTATCAGTTCGGTAATTAGCGGTTGCGGTTGGTGATTAAACTGTTTTCTATTTTTGCTTCCAGTAAAGCTTGGCACCAGAGATGACCCCTGCAGAAGTATACATCTTCTCGAATATGTATTTAAATATTGTGTGATGCAATTGATATTTCACTCATCTAAATGAATAGTTATGGCCTTAAATTCAATGGAACAACAAGTTAAGACTTGGCATCAATGGAGTTTTTTAAAGAATAATGTTGTCACATTGTATTCTAAACAAAATGGCAATAAACTTCAGTCCATCACATTTATGATAATCAGTATGTAAATGAATCATTGATAATGTAATGTAGCTATAAGTGTAACTTGTTATACTTTAGACCGATAGGTACTTAAAAGATGGTAAACAATCTTGACATGTCTTTTTATTGACATACACAGTCTAAAAATGAAAATCGTTACACTATACAATTCAATTATGAAAGTAAATGATTTTTTCATACCTAAATTGTAAAATGTAAAGATTTTGATTTATAAAGTGGATGTTTAAATAAAAAGACACGTCAAGACTGTTTACCATCTTTTAAGTACCTATCGGTCTATAGTATAGTCTCTGGCAAGTTTGATGGCAAGATATTAGAGACATTTCATGCATCGCTTTTGCTTGGAAAAAGTGATGTGAAAACTTTTTCCCCCTCTAAAATCCTGAAATCTTAACTTACTATGGAATTTATCCAGTTAAATCAATTGTTTTTTTAAATGTATTTTGTTTATCATTAAACATTTTAATACAAGTATTCACAATAGTTACTTTGTTTATTTATCCCTTTACACAGCAGCTATGAGCCTTAATGGCCTTAATACCAGACATTAATAAAACTACCCACTTGCTATTTTCTGTGCTGTTTGATATGCCACAATCTACACATTACAAAGCAAACACGATCTTTTTATTTGTATTAGTGGTGGATTTGTCAAGGTCATTCTTATTCTCAGTTTGCACCAGTCTATTATTTTAAAATGCTGATGCTTTTTGTCCAAATAGCTCTTCCAACTGACTACAAAATTATTTTGCAAATGTTAGGGAAAAGAAATCAGTATACATGAGCTAGGGTACTTTGTAAATAATTTATTAGGTATGATCGAAAGAAATTTCATCTGCACATGCTGCCACAAGACAGTCCAAGTAAAAATCAATAAAAATGATTTATAAACCTTAATTACACAATATTCCATTTGGTTTAACTCATTCACTAACTTCTTTCTCTAGCACTTCTATTTCTTTTAAAATTACACTCTTTTTAGACATTTTCTCCTTTTGATCTTTGTCTGGGCACTTGAGTATTCCCGACTTGATTTTTTCTTCAAGTGTCTCTATGTCCCGGAGTTTCTTGCGTAAGTTTTTTAGGCGCTTTGCAGGATCTGTGGGGGTACCCTGGGAGCTGTTCTGGGACAGCGAAGGGGAGGGGACACTGAAGACTGGTTCTGTTATTTCACATTTGGCAAGTTTCTCAGCTGCTTCCTCTGCACCTATGGACAAAAATGGATGAAACTCAAAGATAGAAAAGGAAGTATGTTATTAAAAGAATATCAGTCAATTTACAAGCAACACATTCTTGCTTCACATACCTGTCTTCTTTTTCTTTTTCTTCTTTTTCTCAACATTAATGATCATGCCTGGTATGGGCTGGATGGTGCCTCCTTGCTTCTTGGCCCTCTGAGCCTCGGCTACAATCTCCGGAGTGAGCCCCACTGGCAGGCCTGTGGACTGGCGCGCCTTGTACTGCTTGCCCTTACTCTCGTAGAGGGGGACTTCTTCCTGCGGCACGTACCCGTCGCGGACCCGTCGCGGCTTGCGCCAAGTCCCATCTGGACGCTGAGTCGCCGGAATAAACTTGGTTCCTGGAAATTAAAAGCACTTTTATTGAATCACGTAGATGTTTTTCCGTACAGGCGATTATTGAAAATACTTATTCGAAAATGCATAAACAAATCAAATGGATTTTCTTCCGCATTTAGAAAGTGACTTATGAATGATTAATTTTATTACAACTTATAACACGAAACTTTCTCGATACCCACAAATACAGAAGATACTGATGAAAACTTGATTAAATCAAAGAATCCCATGGTGAGGAAAGTCCTAGCGCTGCGACAAATGCTAAATCCTGCGGCTGCGAGCTGTTCCAGCCTTACCGTCCGCGTCGAGCTCGTACGCTGCCGCGGCCATGCTGGCTCGTGCAATACGAGCTTCGTCACGACCCGATGCGACTTCTACTTAACATGCGACCCGTAAGCGTCGCACCGTCCGAAATTTTTGATAAAAAACAAACACTAATACGCTTGACTGCTATTTTCGGAGAACTACTTTGTTTGACATTTGCAGATTTGCGTTTTGATTGAACGAATGACATTTAACGAACGAATGATTGGAACACGGAGTGAATGAACAAGAGACACCATATTAACATGATCCAAGAAGAAAACAAGAAACGAATTTCAATTTTTTATTTATTAAAACGTTCTTATTATGTTCTGAAACGCTAAAAAAACAGAACAGTTCGTACAGTAGTCGGCAATGAACTTGGCCAGTTTTGGTGGAGGTGAGTTTCGCGCATCGCTTTTACCCATCCGGTCAATATTTACACCGATCACATAGAAATATTCTACACAGAAAAAGAAGACTACTTTTCTTGACGTTTTTTATTAGCTCACTCAAAAACACGAGTAGCATTTTTTTCGTTAAGAGTTTTTATTAAGTTCTGAAATAATTTAAAAGTGTGCAGTCTTGTCTATGCCTTTTTTTTATTTTTTTTATACTGTCATTTTATGTCAATGATGTCAATCAGTCAAATCAATTTTGTTTTTTTTTTTTGGCGCGAACGAGTGTTGGTTGCTACACGTGTCAAAAATTAGCTCTTGTTTATTATCATAAAATTGGTGTATT
>BHDV01000590.1:53747-69549 GCA_005406045.1 Adoxophyes honmai
AAAAAAAAAAAAAAAAAAAAAAAAAAAAAAAAAAATCAATTTTCGAATGAAACATACTGCCAGCTACAAATTCGAAATTTCAATTCTGTCGTTAACAATTTATTAAGGTTAATCAAAACAAAGGAGAACTCAATATGCGCAAACGAAGGCGTCTTTTAACAACACCTATGAAAAACAAAACCAAAATGGCCATTAGTATGAAAGAGCAGCATGAAACTAAAGGTTTGTTGAACAAAACTATTTTATTTTTATTTTACTGAGTCTTTACATTTATTTCTGATATGATGTTTTTATAGAGGTGTATACTGCTCGAGGACGACTAAAGGGTGCTCTTAAGGACGCCCTAGACCCCGCAGGAGAAGAATCTGATTCGTCATCAGACCGCGGCCCTAGCAAGCGCGAAAGGTAAATAGTCCATTTTATATGAACATCATCAACTAATTAGCATCTTGATTATTTAGTAATTATCTATTATTGACATAGATTTAATTTAAGTATTAATTGATTGATCAAACTGCTTAATACCTCTAAATGTTTATTGTTTTCTTGTTTTCTAAAGTCACTGGAAGTAAATTATTTTAATTGTTTTACTAAGGTATAAAATACTCCAATTTTTTTATCTGTCTTACTAGTACTTTTTGGTTTAAGGAATGTCAGCCAAGATTACTGCCGGAAAGAATACCAGTCGGAAGAAGAGGAGAGGCACAGGAAGCCATCGCCCCCAAGACAGTCTTATGTGCTGAAGCTATTTGACCGCAGCGTGGACTTGTCGCAGTTCAGCGAGGACTCCCCTCTCTACCCCATCTGCAGGGCATGGATCGCTAACCAGCCCAAAGCAAACTATAAGGATTTTGGGTAAATAGATATCATTACTTATAACTTCACTTTAAAGTTATGGTTGTTTACTGCAAGATTACCCAGTTAAACGACCCATAACCTCTCGTATGCGGGGAGGCAGATATTTTCTGTGTATGTATTTATATGGAGCAGATCTGCTACTAAGCATATGAGAGGTTAAATGAAACAACAGATTATACATCCATGGTAATCTAAATCTAAATTCATTGTTTTATTTATTCAGGAAAACTGAAGAGCCTGAACCAGACGACAGCATCGAGCTGCCAGGACCAGAGGGCCCCCCCATCTCCCGCATACCCGAGCTGCTCCCTGAGCAAAAGGAACGGAGTAAAGACCAGATTAATCTCAACTATGTAAGCCCTTGATATTCCATATTTAGATAACTTATTTAAAGCTAATGTTGCCACTTTATGTGTTTAATATTAGCTGCAGAAAGTTAAGTAATTGATTGTGCAGGTGATACTTCTTCAAATCATCACAAAGTATTTCCCTACTTAAACAGCATTGTTCCTAAGTAGGCAGTACAAAAAACAAAAAACAAAAATATTAGCCACATTATGACATTAGTGTTACTAAGCTTACGCCTTGTAGGGCCACCTGTACACCTGTAAGGTTTACTAAGACCTTGCCCAGAAGGAGCGAATTCGTTGCGAAATACGCGCGTAAATCGTGTGTACTGCGCCAGATTCTCGACTCACGTTTGGATTGGCGAGTATTGCGCGTAAGTCGAGATACTAGGGACACCCAGTAAACGCTCAAAATGCGCTCGAGAGAATCGCGGCGAATCCGCCGCTTATGGACCAACTTTCGTAAATAGGGACCCTACCCTGTCTGGTAAAAAGAGTGATGAGTATTGCTATCTCATTCTAACTTACTGCTATGTTCATACTTACGTATTTACATGTGGAAGGCTGAGTAAAAGCAACAGGATGTATGGGCGAAATATACCATGTATATGTATATGAAGAAATAAGTGGCTCTATAATAACGTCGCCGCGATTCTTTCGCTCGCTTAAACAGTTCATGGAACCCTTTCTCATTGCTCAAAATCTTAATTTAAAAAAAAACTGCTTCTCCAGCGGGAAGCGCCCCCTCCGAGCAAGGAGCAGCTGCTGTGCGGGCACCTGGCGCGCTGGGCCGGCGTGCGGCGCGCCTGGCTCGCGCAGGGCGCCCGCTTCGAGACGCGGTACGAGGCGGCGCAGCAAGTGCTTAATAAGATCAACATTGGGTAAGTACATTGAGAATATATGTTACAGTCAATTTGAAATGGAAGAGGTACAAATTTTTTGACAAATGGTACCAAATAGTACAAATTTGGTACTAAATATTGCAATATGAATTGACTAAATCCAGGTCGTGGTCCCGCCATTATAACGCTAACTAAAAGTGGTTTTGAGTAAGAATGTTAGTTTGGTTAGGTTAGGTTAGATTAGATTATTTAAGTTAGGTTAGGTTACTTTGGACTGCGAAAATCAGTCAAAACTGATATTAACCAAGGGCATCGGTCAAAACCACTTTTGCCTGATTTTTTGCAGTCAAAAGTGGTTTTGACCGCCTATAAGTTTTGACTGTAACATATACATACAATACACGACATACCTGTATTCTCAAAAGAGGTCGGCAGATACAAAATATTTGACTATTCTACATTCACCACTTCTAGCATATTTTTTTTTAGATTTTGAGTTGGCAGGATAATAGTGACAGGTTGCTAGTCTGTCGCCTAAAATTATGCCTTATCTTAGTCGCCTCTTATGACATCCACGGAAGAAATGGAGAGGTGTTATTCTAAATCCGATATACACGGACATTGTGAATAGACATTTATTATTTGTATGTAGGAGGCTTTACAGGAGCTACTTTGTTTTTAACCGACTTCAAAAAAAGGAGGAGGTTCTCAATTCGACCAATTTTTTTTTTACCTGTCTTTGACGAGCCAAGTTTCATTAGATGCAGCTTTGCTATAATACTTGTTTAACTTGTAAACATGTCTCAGATCCTCCATTGATATTTTAAAGTGGTTTTCTGTTTCTTTCAGTACCATGTAAAGAAAATGAAGACGAAAAGGAACATCACGTCAGTTGATTCTATACTTTTTTTGTTATTAACATTTACATTGCATTTTGATTCTTTTTTTAATATCAATCACTAAAAAATTATTACTAGAACTCATCAAAATGTATTTAATTCAGTTTTAGCTTGTAAGTGAATCATGTGTGATTTGAGAAGAATTTTAAATAAAATCAATTAATATTTTAATTATTTTCATTTACTATTTCAAGCTTGATTCAAGCATTTTTCCTCTTCTTCTTTTGCGGGGTCTTGTCCACGAGCTGAGGGCACGCTGACCGCTTGTGGCCTTTCTCTTGGCAGAGGAAACAAGACTGCAAAAAAATATACAGTTTAGTAAAATACCAAGACAAGTCATTCTCAAAAGTCCCAAAGGAATTTTCAGCTAATAAACAAAGTGAAGTTTTCTCCTTACTGATAATTATACAAATACAAGATATCGCTGCTTATAAACGAAAGGGCCACAAATCAAAAATTTAGCAAAATCAGTTTTATTTAAAAAATGTGACCAAAATCATCCTTTCAAATTTTTAAAGTCCTCTCCTCAAAAAAAAAAAAATATTTTGCAATGTGGCCCTTTCGTTTATAAGCAGCGATATGCAAGTGGAAAAAGTTAGTTATTTTATCTTGATACATTTAACGAACTAAGGGTTGATATAGGGCCCGCGCCCACTTGGCGTCTTTTGAGCGTCGTCGTCTCGTGAACGCTCGCGGAGCGCCGAAGCAACGTTAGTAGTCTTTCAAACGTCAGCGTCTCGTTAACGCCTCTGCAGCGTCAGCTCGGTGTCAATGCGTCTGTGCGAACGTCACGTTGCGGCGCCGTAACTTAAACGTTGCGTCGGCGCCGGGGCGTTTACGAGACGACGAAGCTCGATCGATAGACGCCTTGAAGGCGCGGGCCCTTAACTAAACGACAACACTTTATTATTGTTTGGTAAAAATATGCAATTATACTGTACCTGCGACTCCACAACAACACCACACTTGTGTCCCTTCTCCAAACAGCAGCGTTCACAAGTCGGACAGTGGAAGAATGTTGGCTTCACACACCGCTCGCAGGCACTGCAGTGCTTATACCGCATCCCGTTCTTGCTGGTGCACTCGCCGCACTTGTTGCAGTGGTTGTTGCTGGCCGACACCCAGTGCTTGCACTTGTTGCAGAGCTTGTAGTTGCTATCGTTAGACATATCTATGGTGGCTAAGGGCAGGTTAGTGAAGAAGCGCACGGGGGAGCCATTTTTGCGGCCTTTGCTCTTGTTTTGGAATTTCTTGTGGTTCTCATATTCAACCTGTGAAAAAAAAGATGATTTAATTTAAAAAAAAAATTTCAGCATACCATTTTCATAAGATCAAAACACTTATGATGAATTGTATATTGTAAAATCAAATGTACAGAGAAAAATTTTCTACTAAAAGTTTTTTTCTTCTAATCTGTAAAAGATTTTATGCTTGCTTGTTAAGCCGCGTATCGACTGCGCGCGGCAAACCATCGAACATTGGCTCGCGCGGCGGCCGCGCAATATGGGGACGGGTCCGCCGCGCGCGGCAGCTCGAACATTGGCGCGCTCGAACGTGCCGCGCGGCGAACCAGTTCGTGTCGGTTTTTGGTGGCGCGGCAAAGGAACGTCAGTGTGTTGTGCGCGCGCAATTGGGACGGACCTTTTATCGAGACGCGCGGCAAGATGGATAACGAGAAGTGTCGGCATTTGATTAGATTATATGGCTTAAAACCTTACTTATGGAATAGTAAATGCACTGAATATGTATCATAATACATATCTAAGAAGGGATGCATGGAATGAAATAAGCGTAGAAATGGGCCTGTCCGTGCCAGAGTTGAAGAAAAAAATTACTACCCTTCTAGCATCTTATAGGAGGGAGAAATCTCGGATTAACAAGAGCCTTGTTACTGGTTCCGGTAAATACGTCCATGTTTGCCGCGCACAAAATGAATGTTTGTTCACGGATCGCCTGCCGCGCGCGGCAGCCGCGCGCAGTCGATACGCGGCTTTATACACATAAACTAGTTAACCATAACTGATAAT
Organism: Adoxophyes honmai; assembly: GCA_005406045.1. Taxonomy (NCBI): domain Eukaryota; kingdom Metazoa; phylum Arthropoda; class Insecta; order Lepidoptera; family Tortricidae; genus Adoxophyes; species Adoxophyes honmai. Next base: position 58,721 of record BHDV01000590.1, read on the forward strand.
CACCAGTCAAAAATTGAGAAAATTCACTTCTGTACAGTGTTGCCTCACCTGAAAATCATGCATCTTAATCTCTGGTGCCATATTCCTGATGTAGGGCTCGGAGAAGTAAGGGAATGCCCAAATAACAGGGAGTTTATCATCCTTGGACTTCTCACAGACCTTCCTGTATGTAGCAGCTAGCTCATTGAGCGTGTGGACTAGTGGCTCCACTCTGCCACCAAATGGGGGGTCCATTACGACACAAATATTGCCATCTCTGAAATTAATTATTTAAGAATTAATACAGATTTCGTAGTTAAGCTGCAAACTATGCATCAATTGTGAAACATTAATTTTACTACAATAATATACTGTGAACAAATGCATGAACTTACTTTCTTTGTCTTTTGGCTCAAAAAAAAACTAATTTGCTAGTAAAACTTTCAATGTCAGTGGTCATAACACAGATTGCAAGCAACACTTACTTAGAACTTTTAAAGAATTTCTTGAGCACCTTCTCATCATCGTTTCCATTGAACAAGTAGTTGTTGAACATGTTGTACCAAAGGTACTTGTTTGGGTGTTGGAACAGGCTGTGGCGAGTGTCATAGTCCAACAGCAAGGAGTTGAAGTCTGGGTGTGCCTGGGCTGCCTCATGGATGGATGGAGTACCAATGCAAAGGATGTTTCTGAGATGCAAAAAAAGTTAAATGGTTATCTTTAGATGGCAGACAGCAGATTCTATTAGAAAATTAATCACATTCGCCACAAATTACATTTTCTTTTTTTTTAAGTCAAAGGGATTAGCTGTTATGGATCTTTTTCATGAACAATTGCCAATCTAGCAAGGGTGGAAGGCATTAAAAAACATAGAGTAATTATTAAGAAAAAAGATGTTTGTTTCAGATAGTAACAAAACTCACTTGATATTATTGTTCTTCAAGATACCAAGCACACAACTGACTGACTTCTTCGTAAATATGTACTGTGCCTCCACAGTATCATTTTCAAGTGCAGGCAGGAAGGACGATGGATGAGACAGCTGCTCATCAGTAAGCGGTGTGATGACTCTGTGGTTATTAAGATGTTTCTTGCTTTGGGACAGGATGTATAACTCTTTGCAAGTGTCACAGTATGCTCTGTCTGAGGAATGGCGAGTTTTCACCTAAGAAAAAAATAAATTTAAGTTTTCATTCATGCTTATGCTAACATACCATTGCGAATTTATTAATTTACTAAAGCGAAATTTTCATTTAATGTTGCAAGATTTTAAGTAGGCTCACATAGCTTTTTCATGGAAATCTTCCCTAAAATCTTGCCAAGTTAGATTTCGGAGATTGTATAGGTTATTTACCTCGTTCAAATTACTCCACGCGGCAGCTTTATCTAGTTGAGGGATTAGCTTGTAATACTTCTCATTTCGCTTTCTAACGCCTTCCTTCTTCCATTCATCTTCCTCAATGTGCACAGTACAGTCTTTTTTATCTCGGCAAGAAGAACATGAGAAGTAACGACCTTTTTCAGATGAGAACAAAAGTGTGGGGCCATGAAGGCATAATGGATGTGTGGTAACGTCTTCTACAATAACTTCCACTGGTGATGGCTTATGGATTTCAGTGGGTTTAGACTCAATCTTGCGTTTCTTCGTCATTATAATTCCGGAAAACAACCCAATCGATCAACAACAGCAACACGTGAACGAAACGAAGACAGAAACGTCACTGTCAAAGACAAATGGACGTCAGCCTGGTTCAAATTTGGAAGCATTTTGTTCAAGCACAATAAAATCACGCCGAAATTTTTGAGGTTTTGTCTAATTTCAGGCGTTTTAACTTTTACCTTGAATGGTTTTTAGTCTCAAACTATTTAAGTTATTGTTTCAAACGATTCAAATGTGTTTAGTTTATTTTAATTTGCTCTAAAATTTTTGCTGCTGGCAATTATTTCCAGACCGGCGCTCTCAGCAGTCTGCTCTGCTCCATTCTTTCTCTGTCAATTTTTGAATATTTTCTGAATTTGTGGCCAATAAGAATAAAAATAAATTGATCAAAAATGAGCGGCTTAGTTAGGTCAGCGCACAGGGTAATACAGGGCTGCGTTAAGAACACTAGTTTGGCTAGCGCCCTTGTGAGCCGGACTCAGGCTCCCGTGAAGCGTGATTTCACGAGAGGAATATGGCATATGAGCTGTTCGAGCAGAGTAGGGGGCCCCGCGTCTACCGGCCTTCTTCACAATCATTCCAACACATGCAGCTGCGGTTGTGGTCTGAAAGCCCTGCATACGAAAGGTACCCCCTCTTCAGTTTTGAGGTTATGTCTATTGCACCATGCTAACTCATCCCTAGTCCTTCGGTGTTCTCCTATAATATTAAAATTGTCTTATTTTCTAGAAGACCACGAAAAAAGCCCTATTGCGAAGTCCTCTAGGCCCCTAGGTTGGTCCCGTCCCTTTATCCTAACACAATCCAGGTAAACTATTGATCTACTTTTTATCCATCCATCCAGCCAAATGCATCCTGCCAACAGAAAACTACGCAAGTAACAGCACCTGTGCTTATAAACTGAACATGTGTGCTCCGTTTTGATTTGTATCAGAGATAGTAGTAATAGTTTCATAGAAAATAATCAGTACTGCTATCATACTACACTACATACAAACATCACACCTGTATTCCCAAATGGGGTAGGCAGAGCACACAAAGTGTTACATAGTCAAAACATGACTATTCCATGTTTCATGGCCATTTTTAGAATATTTTTAGGTTTTTAATGTACTTACACTTGATGCCCAAAACATACCTTAACCTATTTTCCTTAGCGCCTCTTTTAACATCCATGGAAAAAATGAGAATACAACATTTTGCCTTAAATATTAAATTTGATAAAATTGTCAACTACATATTATGTGAATGGAATTATTTCCTATTGTCATAAGAAATCTTTGTAAAATAAAAATCTGTCACCACTAACTCTTTAATAATTGGGTACAATGAAACAGGTGAGCGGGAGCTTGTGGAGTTCCTCACTGAAGAGATTGTAGCGGAGAGGAAGGCACAGAAAGTGAAGACCCTGCCAACTGAGGTGGACGGGTTCAAAGTGAAGGGCTCTGGTGCTGAAGTACTGCTCTCAAAGGCTCTGAAGGATGAGGTGTAAGTTCAAATGGTCCAGGGTGTCTTTTTTCTGTTATCAGTTCAAGGTCTGAAATGTTATCTGAGCAATGGTTGATGAAATTGAATTACATATATTTTGTCTAATATCAAGCATAAATGAGACTGATTTATAAACACTAATTTGAAGGTATTTAAATTGCTTCCCGTGTGGTGCCGGATTAGAATAGCACCTCCCCCTTTCTTCCCGTGGGTGTCGTAAGAGTCGACTTTGGGAAAGGGTTAGTATATTGTGGGCGATGGGCTAGCAACCTGTCACTGCAATATCACGTTTAACCATCTGGTTACCCTGAATTTGCTAAACGTGGCACTGGATTTTTTAATTCATGTGCTCTGCCTACCCCTCATGGGAACACAGGCGTGAGAATATGTATGTATGTATGTAAATTGCTTTAAGTAAATTTAAGTTTTATTGGTCTGTTAAAAACACAAGTTTGACAAAACAGAGTAAATTTTTTTTTACTTTCTTGTAGTAAACAGACAGGTGTTGAGCTCTATCATACAGCTCATTACAATAATTATGGTTACACATGTTTTACATTACATTCGTTGAAGAAACACCTAAGCACATAAAGTAAAATAATACAAAGTAGACAGTCATGTTTTTCATAGATCATATTATACTAACATGACATGAGTGTATCTATTTTGTTTTCCTAGTAGTCTCATGGTAGTTTTACTATGTGATATCACTTAGCCACTGATCCTGTTATGTTTCTTATTAAACTCCCGGACTGCTAAACCAAGCTACAAACATTTTCAGAATAAATGTGACATTCAATGTCAACCACACTGTGGACTCTGACGACTTTGGTGAAGCGGAGGCGCAGCCGGAGAAGCAGGAGTTCTCTGAGATGCGGTCCAAGCCCCAGTTTGAAGTGGACATTGTCCGTGGAGACACCACTCTCGGCTTCACATGCTCCTTCCTGCAGGACCAGCCCTCGGCTAGTGCTGATGAGTACAGTGAGTCCTTTGGATGCTACAGTTACATTTAACCTTACAGGTTCAGGTTTTAAGTACAGTCAAGGAAATTTATACCTGTGCCACTGAACCTTTTCATAATGAGTTTCATATTACTTTGATTAGCAGATAGTATGTTATGTCACAGTGACATTTCTTGTGAAAAGGTACAAAGTGGCACTGTTATCAAATTCTTTGACTGTACATATGAATTCTAGGAGAGCTTGCTAATGTTATGTAATGACTAGTTGCTCTAAAATAAACAAAGAAAGTTTATCTGAAACAGTTACAATTTAACACTTACAATAGGGTCTTTGACAACAGTAAAAATAAACTATAATTTGTGGCCATCCTAACAGATTATAGGAAAATTAAACATATTTCATTTTTTTTTGTTCAAAATATTTTGGATTTTTAGAGTATTTTGTTCTATTAATTTCTAATATTCGTTAATAATGTATCTGTGACTGAAACACTTGCGATTGATTGATGACGTCACATACCATGAAAGGTATCTGTGGTCAAAGTGGACATTGATAATTTGACATGACTGCCTGATGATGATGGTGCCTTTGTTTACTTGCATTTGACGTCAAACAACGTTTTTGGCGTGAGTTTGAGAATTTGAACTTTAATATTTATTTTCTTTGTTAATACAGACAAGAATCCGGAAATACTAATATATCGTGTTTATTACATAATGAAGAATTTATTAAAAATATATTTCAAAAATGTTCAAAAACCCTATTTGAATATAAAATTCTCGCAATTAATAAATTATTTTATTTTATATCATGTCTATGGCTGCTTAAAGTGGACTCAGATTATATCATAATCATAAACATTCTTTACACCTACCTTACCTAAACAGATATACTTTAAACAAAGCAAAGATTGGCTATCACTAATTTGCATTTACCCCTGTTTTATCTAATCACTAATCAGGGATATAAATTTGCCATGCCTCTATTTGATGGCTACGAGATGATAACCCATTTACAATTGCATGACATGATTAGAAATATTGAACTGAGATAAGTTGAACAATGTGAACATTCATAGAGATTGTTAATCATTTCTAAATTTTGTGTATCATCATTACTACAGCATACATTTTCTTGGTATGTCATAATTGTTCATGTTTGTTGTGTAAGGTGATAAATATGATTTCTAGAGTATACAAGGTGCTAACTACTGTTATTTTTTGCTTTACTTTGAATTTGAAGGGTATAAAAGCTTAGGAAAAAGGTTTGTTAGTCAAACATTTTATGATGTGAGTTAACTTAAATGTGGCTATAATTAAAACTAAGGGCCTAACAATAAGAAGGGGAACCAAGGCTGGCAATATGACTGATCAAAATATTGGCCAGTCCTCTGGGCATGGGAGACATATGAAACAGCCAACAGATATTTGTATATTTGGAACTCTTGCTTCTAAACTACCTATGCAACTCACTAGTATGAAAATGATAATAAGATTTAAATATTAAATTAACATTTTAAACGCCCACCTTGGACATTGTTACATAATATTGTATGACTAAGCATTTTTGTACAATTTTATTGTGCATGATAAAGTAAGATAATTTGATGATAATGTGGTTGTAAAGTCGACATCTAAATGTTAATATTTTGATTCAGGTCTAAACCCACAAATGTGACATTAACACATTTCTTTCTACATCTATGAAACAGTAATATTAACTAATACTGTACGTAGTACAGTAAATAGTACTGACTTATTGACAGGTCTCTCATCCTAATTAATTTTGCTAAAGACTAGAAATTTGACATTTTAAGATGTTTCGAAATCCCTGTGAAAAAAACCGGCCAAGTGCGAGTCGGACTCGCGCACCGAGGGTTCCGTACAAACCTGCAAGGTTTACAAAGTTCGTTCATTTCGACAATCGAGTCATAACTATGGTATTTTTATTATAGATAGCTCTACGCGTTCATGAGGAAAAAAGTAATAAGTTTATATTTATTAAAAAATATATATTTTGTAATGTAACTAAAAATTTAAGGTTTTCGGAATTTTTCCTTTATGTGTGCTATAAAACGTTGCTTCATGCCAAATTTCAAGATTCTAGGTCGACTGGAAGTACCCTTTAGGTTTTGATTCCCTTGCGAGTACTTGCGAGTTTCAAAATATGCAGCTTAAATTGCTGTTTCTTTTGATTGCGTTGACATAGAAGTTTGATTTTGTTACAGTTTAAAGGTATTATAGACCTGAGTATTTGGTATGAATTTCAATTTAATACCTCTACGCGTTTATGAGGAAATGGGTAGTAAGTTTAAAATTATTAAAAAAAAATATATTATGTGATGTAACTAAAAATTTATGGTTTTCGTAATTTTTCCTTTATCTATGCTATAAGACGTTGCTTCGTACCAAATTTCAAGATTCTGAGTTCACGGGAAGCACCCTGTAGGTTTTGATTCCCTTGCAAGTGTCGAAAATTTGCGGTATAAACGGCTGTATCTTTTGATTGCGTTGGCTTAGAAGTTTCATTTTTTCACAGCTTCAAGGGACAGTAGACCTGAGTAATTGATATAAATTTCAGCTTCATACCTCCACGCGTTCCTGAGAAAAAGGGTCTTGACAGACGGACGGACGGACGGACAGACGGACAACAAAGTGATCCTATAAGGGTTCCGTTTTTTCCTTTTGAGGTACGGAACCCTAAAAAGAAAATATTTAAACGATTAAACTCCATTTTCTTTGTCTTCAGTGCCTCTGATGCACACAGGCTACATTTTTATTGGAAAATTTTGAAGTTCCCATCAACTGCAACAATCAAGGCATATGAAGACGGCGAAATTTAGTCTACCAAACAGTAAAGGGGTAATTCTTGAGAATTATCATTCCCCTGGCTATACTTATTTAAAAAAAATATCGATCAATTAGCAACTAAATACGATTTTGATAAATGCGTAATAATGTCCCTTAAATAGGCACCACTTTCTGATAATTTGTCTATAATTAAGCCTAAAATCATAGTTATTATGACACGCCAGGGGAATGAGAAGTCTCAAGAAACACCCAAAGGTGTAATTACACTTAGCTGTTTGCCGCATGCATGCGACACGTTCGGCGAGCGACACCTGACTAATTGACGGCAGTCGGCGGACAGTCTAGTGCAGGGCTGTTCAAATCATGACCCGCGGCTTGAATTCTTTCTTATCTTTTTTATCTTCTATGTTACAATACTAATGCCTAACGTGCCCATCTAGTTTTGTTAGCCATTATCTAGAGTGTATAGACGACGTTCGTTAATCGATGTTATTTTGAACACGTCCGGCGACCGCATTAGACGAACGATTGTTAAATTGCCACTTAAGGTATACATCAAGTTAAGGCCCTGCGCAGACGACAGGCTATCCGCGACGGACTTTTTAGTCTGTGAAAATAGAGCCTATGGAATTATATGCAGTAACGCACACGACGCGCAAAAAGTCCAGCGCACAATGCATACAATCCACGCAGACTCGTCTGTGCTGCCCCTAAAGCTGCTACAAACTACAATAACACAGCTAAATGAGAGTACATGGACCCCTCCTTTTCAGATGACATCTTCGGCATCGACGAGGTGACCCTGTACCAGGGAGAGTGGAACGACAAAGTCTACGCGGTCGCTGGTGACGTGCTTGACGGGGTAAGCGCTCAGTCTTGACGACATTTTGACTTTTCAAACTTTTTTTCAACAAGGTATTGACACTTGTGAGTGAATTTCAAAAAAATTGTACATAAATTAAGGGTTAATAAAAACAAAATCATGATCGCTTCATTTGTGTAACGAAAATTACCTATACAAAATGTATGTCGTTACACAAATGAATCAATTAACTTTTGTTTTTATTAAAGGCCTTAACTAAGTACTTACATTTTTTTTTAAAACAACTCTTATACTAAGCTTCCACTAAGCTTCACAAGTTTAGGAAATGGGTTGATGAGGCTAGAGGAGTAGCGTGAGAAATAACTACACCTGTCACTGTCTAACTAGAGACGTCAGAAAGTGACAGGTAGTCTATCCCGCGCGCGTCGTCTCGCTCGCGGTGCGCTAAGCCTACTGATAGCCGTGGTGATGTCTAAAGAGTCGCCCAGCAATGTTGTGATTTTATACTTGTTACATTTACTTATGGCGTAGCTACAAAACAAGACTTATGTTACAACCTTTTTATAAGCAACTTTATCACTGTCTCCTGACTTACGTAAAAAGTGGATTGGACCAAATAACTAACAACAGGAACGCATGTCTGAAGCATAATTTTCAAGGTCAAGCAACATAAAACTGACTTCCGCTGGCCTTGACCTAGAGTAATTAAACTTGCACCTCTAGAAGTAAACAAATTCCAGAATCAATTAGCGTGTCAGGATTTTGTAATGAATCACCTGATTGATTTTAATCATCCAAACTTCCACTAGATGGCGCTGTGATAACAATACTTTAATCCTTTCGAAAAACAATGTGATTGTAATTATTTTCCATTTCGATCGATATTTACGCGGCGTCGAAGCATACCATGATCTTCGTACCATAACTGACTTGGCCAGTTGGTCCAGTGGTTCTAACGCACGCGACTCGTGCGCAGGGTCCCGGGTTCGATCCCCGACCTGTCGCGTGAAGTTCACTTTGTTTACCCCATTTCTTACGCCACACTTGATACTATAGCACATGTAGTGGTCAGGTGCCAAAATCGGGGGATATTGAAGCCCTGAGGTGAAGTTGTCGCCTATAATCTGGGTGATATTCATTGAGGTGCTACATTTTTTTGTTTGAAAGTCCATTAGTCTAAGGATTTTGATAAGGCGCGCATTGGATTTTGTAGATAGGCAATAGATTGGTTTTAAATTACAATGATAAAAAAAATTGTTGTATAAAAAATATATTCCTTCGCAAACTTAGGTATATTTTATATCAGTCACTATTTAGAAATGTCCAAGAAATTGCTTAATAACAAACATGCCGCGTTAAGTTTTTCAAAACCGCATTGAGAGTGTATACTCGAATCGACTTGCATAAAGTTGGACTTCTTATACACATTAAATCATAGTTTGTTTGTTTTTTCGTTTGTGCGATTTGGCGAACTTTACATATATATTTTTTCCCCTAAAAAATCAAGATACTACACGACCAAATGTTGTCCGACTCGAAGTTTATTTCTACTACCCTGTTCTTACAGAGCACCTCTTTTCAGTACCTCTACGACCTGCTGATGAACCTGCTGGAAGAGAAAGGCATCAGCAACGAGTTCGCGCAGAAGCTGTCCGACTTCAGCACCGGTTACGAACACTCTGCCTACATCGGGCTGCTCGAGGGCATCTCCAAGTTCACCATCGGCAAATAGACAGTAGCATTTATTTTACGGGTGTACTGTTGTGGCCTTGGGCTTTACGATCGGCCATTTTGTAGAGCGTGCAAGGCTAGATCTCGTATTGCGCGTCCCAATAATCAATCTATCGACTTTTAGTTTGAGATATGACAACACAATTTTCAGGCAAGTCAAATCGTGGATAGATGGAATATTGGGAAAGGCTAGTGCGTGACGAAGTTAGTCCTGCAGTTTTAAAAGCCTTTGAACAATGCCTGAAGGTTGATTAAGATTCAAAGTTGTGTAATGTTATTTCAATTTGTGTTAAGCTTTTTAGAATGGTTATTGACAACGGAGTTTCACGATCCACTGGAACGTCTGGTTTGTGTTAAAGTTTCGTTTTGTTTTTGTTGTGAAACCATCTATGGGGAAATGGAAACTGAGCTTTGTAAAGCCGAGTACACAGCGGTACGCCTACATTACAGCTTTAAAGGATTTTAGTTTAGTTACACGGACGTGTTTTGTTCATTTTAGTGTTATTTCTTTAGTTACGTTACGTTTGAATAAATGTATCGAAATTATAATCGTTTTTGTTCATTCCTCGAGTCGTATAAGGACCCTGTGCCCAACGCTGCGCCAGTAACAGACAGTTTCAGTTTTAATTCAATAGCAATAAAAGTGAAAAAAATGTGTCGATCAATGGGGTTAAGCTGTCGAACATTGGGTAATTTACATGAACCTATATTAGAACTTTCAACAAGCGATACGTGAACTAAGCAGTCGACTTATAAGCGTGTCATTAACCCCTTAAATGTGAGACAAAATATCCAACTCATTCTGTCTCAATCAAACTTGTCTGAGTTGTTATAAGTAAAATGAAATGTCACTGCATGAAAATAAATTTACATCGGTATCGTCGGTAAGTATAAGAGAAAAGAGATAACAAACGAGCGAGCTGGTTTTATAGGCTATCTAAAATGTATTCTTATTAGAAATGGAGCTATGGCTACGTTTTAAATAACTGATCAGTGAGCGTTTATCCGCACCCGCTATGGCGCGATGCTCCCAATGATGGGTCAAGAATAGACCCGAAACATGTTTTGCTATGACTGTGGCGACTGTAATTAGTTGAATAGATCACTATAAAAACAAATCATGCTATGTTTTCTCTATCCCCCACGGTAGTCGGCTTTCAAAACTAAATTATGGGATTTCAAACGTGATAAAGTCCCGCGTACATATATAAACATGAAGATATGTAGGTAAAGTCTTTATTTGCAGAAACATTAAAGCCACGCCGCTATGCGCGCCGACTGAAGTTCCTGCTTGATCGGGGGGCACGGCAGTGCCCCCACCAAGTCGAGCGCAAAGCAAGCACTGCCGTACCATCCTTTACTGGAACCATTTCGCG
>BHDV01000590.1:73733-85096 GCA_005406045.1 Adoxophyes honmai
GACGGACAGACGGACAGACGGACAGACATGACGAATCTATAAGGGTTCCGTTTTTTTGCCATTTGGCTACGGAACCCTAAAAAAATCGTTACACTATACAATTAAATTATGAAAGTAAATGTTTTTTTCATACCTAAATTGTAAAATGTAAAGATTTTGATTTATAAAGTGTACGTTTAAATAAAAAGACACGTCAAGATTGTTTACAATCTTTTAAGTACCTAAAGGTCTCTAGTATAATGTAATGATTGTTCGGAGAAGATTTCGCCAAGCAATTGAAACGATCGCTGTGCTTTTATTGGCCGGCCCAAGGTCGCGCGTAACGCTAGTGCCTTTTTCTCTACGGTTATTGGCTCTGTACAGTTTCTGTGACAGTGACGGTAGACGTTAGTAAGTTGAAATCAACTAACCTTTTACGGGCCTGGTTTCTTCTACTAAACAACAGATGGCGCTAAGAACCACCATAAGTTCTGCTACTCGTTGATAGATGGCTCTACTATATAAAATTTCTGTGCCTTCCCTCTCGCAAAGCTCAAAACAGGGTACCTATTACTGAAACTGATATAAGTGCTTGTATGAAAATTTTTCAAATTGAAATGCGATCAGCTTTGACAGCTTGAAATATTGGCAAAGGGCATGACTGAAAAAAAAAACAGTACCTAGATATTCATCATACACTTGTTTGTGTCAACATGAATTCATGCATAGATTAGAATAGGTACAAAGATTCAGAGTACGATATTATTGCAGCAATTCACACAAGTGGGTTTTATCAAAAGCTAAACGATAAGATTTTTCTGTCTTAGGGATTTTTTTTGAATTTTAGGATATTCGGATAATTATGTTTGTTGAATTACTTATTGTAACCTAGGTCTTGGGGAAAAATTGATTGCAATTTTGTGTATTTGTAGAAAATATTTCTATAACGTACCTACTGCTGGCTATTGATACGTTAAGTCCAAATAAAAGTAACCGAACACCGCGTGGAGTAAGGTTCTTGCCCTGAAGGTTTTACTTTTTCACTGCAGCATACAAAACACTACATAGACAAATGCATGACTATTTAACGTTTTGTAGCCACTTCTAGCATATATTTTAGGTCTTTAGGTCAGAGGTACTATACTGACAGGCCGAAAATATATCTACCTTAACATAATATCTCTCATAATTAACTCATAATTAATTATCGATTATCTCATAATAATTAAAATAATTAATTAAGAATTATTTATTATATTACAATACAGATTATTGTAATAATTATAGATCGCAAGAAAACCGGCAGTAGGGAATATTGTTATTATTGTAAGTATTGAAAGTTACTGATGTTCTATTGCATACAATACAATACAATACAATATACTTCATTGAACACCAAAGAAACAAAGCAATTTGGATCACAGAAATTTAAAGGTACCTACCTACCTACTGACACTATGGGCGGCCTTATTGCACACATAATACACATATTGATTGTTCTTTGAATAGATTACGTTTTGTTATTTATTTATTAAAGAATAACAGAGTAGATAAATAGAACAGAATCAAACTGAACCCTACAACGTAAACAATTCAAAGTATATTGAAATTTTAATCATAAAACTACCGTGAGACTCACTCTTTGTGAAATAAACGGATCTACTCACTTTTCAAAGCGCATGGCTCGTTGCTCCAGATGATGGTCCTGAATTGGTCCGAAACATGTCAAGCGAACTATATAAAGACGTGAGTAGATCCGTTTATTCCACTATAATATTAAAATTACAAAAATAATATTTAAAAAATTACCTATTAATTACCAGCCCGGGTCGCATCAGGCGCAAAGGTTCCCATTAATAGCTACAGAGATCCTTTGCATCGGACACGACCCATCGCGTCAGTCTTTGTCCCTCAGATGAGACGGCTTTTTCGCTAACAATGTCTAAGTATTTAAATACCACTGTGTACACAGTCGAGTTCATTAATATATGAGCAAAACTGAGGGTTCAAAAATATCTGTACACCTTTATACATACATATGTACACCTGTACACCTTTATAACATTGACAATAAGGTGCAAAAGTTTACGTATTTGGCGTTTGTCTGCTTGTGTGTACCTAGATACTAGAAATATTATTAGTTGTCTGGCAGGGATTGCGATTTAGCTGTAAGATCGATAATGTGGTCTGATTACCTGTTTCTTTTTTTTACAACATTGTAAGCTTCCGATTAGATGTGTTCAATAAAGAATTTGTAATTGTATTGGGTGTTTCGATTCTATTGCTCGTATATGGCGAGGCAAAATGATCTTGATACAAACAGAACACCATGTATCACATCCACATTGAGGGTGCGTGAATTTTTATCAAAAAGATAGTGCTTAGTAAATAACGCCCATAGATTACGCGCCGCACTTGGCCTATATAACCGAGCGCAAGTGCCATTTCGCTTAAAATTCCCGCGAACAATCTCTGAATCCGCAATCAGCTGACATTCTGTCGTGCAAATCGTGCAATTCAAAGTAGAACCATGAAGAAGACTATCTGTTTCGGTCACACAACCTTTGTTTTGCTTCTTATCAGCTGACCTCTGACTTGTGGCAGACAAAGGCCACAAATTTTCTCCTTCTCCCCTCTAATATTAGTTTTCATAAACCAATAGGATCGAATCTCACATATAAGCTCGTAAACCAGCCAATAACCTAACGCTCTGAACATAGCCGCAAACGTTCGGAACTGTCAAGTATCAACTGAGCCGAGCCGAGCAAAATGAAGCGAGTTTTGTTTTACCTCGCCAAAATGGCTGACGCGTCGCTCCGCGTAAAGAAAATACCCGATAATTTATACGAGCTGTGCTTGACGAATTTAGTGAACTACTTGCAAAAATCAAAGTGCGAGCGAAATGACTTACGATCTCTTCCGGACAGCATCCTCATGGATGTTTACTACAAGGTAAGTTACGTACCATTTTCAGATAAAAACAGCCTGGATTACCGTTATGCTGTCAGATATTTTGCGAGCAATCGGAGACTTTATCTAGACATTATCGGGCGTGTGATTGGAAAGTATGCAGCTAGTTTTAGTGTTCGCCGCGGTGCTGGGTTGACCATGAACGTACCTAGAGAAGCGAGTACCTAGTCACTTTCACTGAGCACTTGAGCAGAGCATGGAAGGAGTCGGGCGAGGTGGAATTGCGCACGCCGCTCTTTGTTACGAAACCCGTATCGAAAATCACTTCTAAATTGCAGAATTAGTAATGAATCAAAATAAATAACACAATTCTGTGTAGGACTCGTCGAATTGCACGCGTTATTTTTCGTAGTGCTGCCGATTACCGTATCCGTCTAAATATGCGTTCAAAGTATTCACATCTAGTCATTATCGCCGCATATTATACATATAAACATTGTAAAATTATGTACAGTCAGCGTCTGATACATGTATACACTTTAGTACCTTTTCTAATTAACCTCATATTTGAACTCTCGCATGAAATTGTCACTGCGATCACAGTGACAAAGTACCAAAGTGTAACCATGTATCAGACGCTGACTGTATGTCTACTAATCACAATATTGATAGATGCCAGTCAGTTGTCTAGGCCTAAACATTCATAACATGGCCTGCACAAATCAAGTTTCAGTGCTCAAATATTGTCTGGTTGATGTCATGGGCTCAATTTTATCTGAATGTTTGACTTGCCTCAGCCGCTGTCACTTTTCTAGTGACATCACAACTTTCAATTCTTATGCATGCATTAGCATTTATTTGGTATGGTCAAAGAGTGTGCATAAGCAAGATTTCACATTGCCTATTATGGCCATTGTGTGAGCAACCCTAATGGATAGTTCAAAATTCCACTTTGTCTGTACTAATTGAACTATTAACACAAATAGTGTGTCAGCCTTGCGTAATGGTTTTGGCTATTTTTAGGGCCACGTCGCTTCCTGTATTCAGTTGTATCGGGGCTGCCTGTAAACAAAACATTGCTGCTGTGGTTGCAGCTGTGGAGTGGCCTAATTTGTGCATTTTGCTGCTTATCATATCAGTGTACTATATTCTACACATACTCATGTAGTGGTTGGCTATAAACTTGGCCAGATTTTAAGCTTTTTCTAGGTAAAATTGATATGCTAACTTACCCCTTAAAATCTGGTCAAGTTTATTGCTGACCACTATAACAATCATGCCTGTATTCCCAAAATGTGCATTTTAGGCACAAAAAAATGTAACATAGGCTCCTAGTTACATTTCCTTCATCATGGTGATTATTTGGACATTGTTATGAGAATATAACATGTGCTGAGTTGTTGCTATGCTCATGGCTCATGCACTTTGTAGTGTGAAATGTGAATGCAACAAAGTTAGGAACCAATACCCTTTGCAACATGTAATATTAAGTAGGCAGAAAAATATGTAGCTAAACTCAGTCTTAACTTTATTAGGGACCCAATTGTGACTATCAAGTTGTTTTTGTTATTATTCTGTCCCATAGACAACTGTTATTTGAACCAATAATTACCATGACAAAGTTAAGGAAGTGCAACTAAAACATCATACCTATTGTGCCTATGTATTTTCCAACATTCATAATTGAATGGTGATTTTTGTACTCTATAATTCAACCATTGATTTTCATTACATTATCTACCTATATCACCTAACTTAATAACTTATATTATAACCTGTGTGGTGTCGGGTTTAGAATAACACCTCTCCATTTCTTCCGCGGACGTCGTAAGAGGCGACTAAGGACATATGTTAAGGTACATTTAGGCGACAGGCTAGCAACCTGTCACTATTGTACCTGCCACCTTAAAACCTGACAAGTATATGCTAGAAGTGGCCACAAAATGTGAAATTGTCATCGTTTTGTCTATGTAGCGTTTTGTGTGCTCTGCCTACCCCATTTGGGAATACAGGCGTGACTGTATGTATGTATGTATGTATGTGGTGTTGGGATAGAATAACACCTGTCCATTTCTCTCGTGGATGTCGTAAGAGGCGACTAAGGAAAATAGGTTTAGGTATGCTTTAGGCGACAGGCTAGCAACCTGTTACTATTATACCTTTTCCACCTGTCATCAAATCTAAAATAATGCTAGAAGTGGCTGCAAAGCGTGAAATAGTCATAATCATGGTTTTGTCTATGTCACGCTTCATATGCTCTGCCTACCCCGTTTGGGAACATTGGCGTGATTGTATGTATCTATTTGTATAGATATAGGCCCTGGTATCTGACTTGGTAGGGTGTTAAGTAGGGAGTAATTTCGCGTATCGCGTTATCAAGGAAAAACCGGTGCACGAACTTACCCCACTACTTTAAACCTTGTTAGGCCAGCCATTACACCTGTAAGTTTTAGTTACGTAAGTAGGGACACAGCTATGAGTTAGGATGAGATAGAGATAATCATCTCCCTTTTTGGCAGATAGCTGCGTCCCTACTTACGTAAGTTAAACTTACAGGTGTAATGCTGGCCTTAAGTTAAGTGCCTAAGTGACTGTACACCATAGTGTACAATAATTTTAAACAAAAAAAAACCGACTTCAAATTTGGGCTATACTGAAAGCATTTGTCTAATGAGGGTGACCTTCCATCACCAGCAGGCCTGACTAATTACTGAAATTATAATTTCCAGTCTGCAGGTGCATTCAGTATTGAAGGAATTATCCTTTAATTCCTAAACATTAAAGAGTTGACCTTCCATCATCAGCTCAGTAATTTTTTTTTACTGCCAAACGTAAATACTGGTGTAACTTTGAAAAATGTACTAAAAACATTACCTGTGCCTATAAAATTTGAGGGTTGCCCTCGATTTCCCTCATATTCCATCATCAGGTCAAGATATGCTGACAATGGGACCACCTGGAAACTATATCCTTTCAAACAAAAAAAGAATTTTCCAAATCGGTCCAGGCGTCTTTGAGTAATCAGTGAACACACATAAAAAAAAAGATCCTGACGAATTGAGAACCTCCTCCTTTTTTGAAGTCGGTTAAAAATAAATTAGAAAACACCAGCCATAGCTGGTGAGGACATATTTTTTTTCACTAATTCATTTACGTAAATCTTTGGCTATAGACAGTCAAATCTATGATTAGGTAAAACTCTTCTGGGCCCAGACATTGGATCTGTTCCATTATAGATGTACCTAAACGACTGTTGTCAGTAAGCAGTTCCATGTTTTACTATTAATTTGGTGTAGTGTACCTCGGATAGGTAAAGGTTTGACGTCAAAGCCGAATGAAGCTACGCGTGGTGTTTACCACCCACCTAGAACCTTTTCAAAGCAACTAAATGATGTACCAACAAAAATGGCGACGTCACAATCCGCGTTCGACTCATTTCTGTTTACATTTAACTGACTGACTGGTGAAAATAGATTGTTTGCTAAGACAGTTGGTTGGTGTGCAAGCAACGCCTGTTTGTAAAATGACGTCTGTATATTGTTCTTTTGTTTATCTGTTTTTTTTTCTAATTATTTTGAATAAGCTTAAGAGGATAGGAGTCGCGCCGCTTCTCCATACAAACGTAGTCCCCTGTTTTCTCCGTGAATAATGACATTAGAGCAAAAAAAAAAATTACATTATATTTGTATCTGTTGTGGCTATGCCCCTATGATTTGCTTTTTTCGATTTTCAAAATTTTTAATTTTTAATTTTTTTCTCATTTTAGAAAATCGAAAAAAGCAAATCATAGGGGCATAGCCACAACGGATACAAACATAATGAAAAAAAAATTTTTGCTCTAACGTCATTATTCACGGAGAAAACAGGGGACTACGTTTGTATGGAGAGGTGGTGCGACTCCTATCCTCTTAAGGATTGAAGGAATAGAGAGGTGTAATTCTAAACCAATAAACCAGTAAAATTAATAACTCGGTATAGTTTCCGCCACATACCTTTTAGCAGGATTTTTTGTGTGGATTTTTGTACCCCCACAACAATAGTTCTTGCCTAGTTTGATGCTGACCATTATGTATACGGGACGTACTGCGTAAATATTCGTAAAGATGTTAGATAAGTACGAAACTAGACGAAAATCATTATGTGCATGCATAAATGCCAGAACGCAGCTAAGCAATTGAACGACTTACTGACAAAATTACTGATTTGGTTCAGCCGACTTGTTTACATGCATTTTGTCTTCACTACCATGTATTTTTTAGATGTATGGAGTCGAATTTTTAAATCTATTGCCGCATTAAACGAAAGATACCTAGTAAACTTATATTGGACAATACACAAATCGAGTAATTGTGGTTCAATACTAGCTACACAAAGAACGGCGCCTTAACGCCTCTGTGGCAAGTGTTACTTCCAATTGGCTATAAATATATTATCCTTCGACCAATCTTGTTTGATTTATTCTGGCGTTTGACATTCGCGCTGATCAGAATGCGTTTTGAACTCATTTATCACCGAATCAACAAACGTCTACGAATAAATTTGGTCTGTGAAACGCTTCCTCCCAGTTCACAGTGAACTCCTCGGCATGTAACTTGGCAACATTTTGGAGTAGTGGTGGTAAGTTCGCGCATCATAAGATTGCGATTACTATTGCACTGGAATCTGCAGTCGCTAATAAACATCTAGATTCTAGATTATTCTGCGAGACGTCTATTCACGTCTGAAGCACCTAGTCTGTGATATCTGTTTTCAGACAGATAAGTAGTTAGTAATTACCTAATTGTTGCGTTATCTTGTTTATTAACCCAACTTTACTTCGATGAACTACTTGATTACGTCCAGTCGTCCAAGGGTCGTCGGTCTAATACCTAAATCAAAACAGATATTGTTGTTTTTGAAATTATCCTGGCTACAATCAAACTAGTACGTCTAGACTATAGAATTTCTTTTGGTGTCAGATAATAGTTATTATTATTAGAGTTTTATATCTTTCAAAACATGTCTCCGTTGCATTATTCTATTTGCTTATTTTTCTTCCTAGTCAATATCACGTTTTACCATCTGGTTACCCTGAAATTGATAAACGTGGCACTGGATTTTTGAATTCATGTGCTCTGCCTACCCCTCATGGGAAAATAGGCGTGAGAATATGTATGTATGTATGTCAAAAAATAATGATCTTGCGAAAGATGTCTATTATTCTCGATACTTAAATGTCATGCCGGGCCGCCCATCGAAAGTGCGTTCGCAAACTGAATACCGATGGATTTCTAATTTCGTGCTTCGTCTTTCCCTGAGCCGCTATGTGAAAGTAATGTCAAGGATCTTCGCTACATAGACGTGTAAATAAGAACCACAGAATTCTTAGAAGGCAAAGTTGCTTGCAGAAAAAGTTGTCGGTAAATACGTACTATCGAATTCGAATCAATTGATTCCCGACTCACCATATAATTATTTACAGTAAATTTCATAGTGATATTGCATTGCTCGACGTAGGTACGTTATTTTGACGACATTTTACGGAGGGTTACAAAAAAAAGTTCGACTGTACCTATAGTTTTATTAGACGGGTAGATATTTTCATTGTTTCTGTAGCAACACCTCATCTCAGCTTTATTTAAAACTGGTCCGATTAACATCGAGTAAACTGTAGTATCTGTTGATACAACTGCTTACAGCGCGACCTTTGACGAAGGCTCCAGAATTGTAGCGAGTTTTGTAGTTACTTAACTCGTATCTGTGTACAGCTAGATTATGCCGTAAATATACGTGTTTGTTTCCTGAATTTAGATGGTATATGTAGTACACATCATTCCTGTATTTCTCTGTTTCGTAAACCACTTCTAGCATGTTTTTTGGGTTTAAGTTAAGAACTATTACAACATCCACGGAAAAAAAGACGTGTTATTCTAAACCTGACATCTCCGTAATATGTACGCGATGCCATGATTTAATTTTGGCGCAAGTCAAAATTTTGCCATACAAGCCAACAGAATAGTCATCGTCTAACTATATTCGGATGTGTTAGTACCTATCTAGTATTTGTGGGAACGCGAACGTGCCTCGTTCGTATGTAGGCACGAGTGATGTAAGCTGTGCCCGAACGTTCGATATGCACCTGCAGTGGCTGCCGTGTCCCACTTACATTGCAACATACCCGCCATTGTTAACGGGATAGGTAATCAGTTTATTTGTAAATGGGTACATTTTAAAACGAGTAATACAATTCGACTTTCTTCATTGTATTAATGATTTAATGAGTACCTATGATCGTGAAATTGATGACCCGCAGAATTTTAACTTCGGATCGGGAATCGGCTGCTTAGAATCTAGATACGTTCTATGTTTTGTTTTGATTCCCCCAGAGATACCCATTTTACGATTAGGTACGGCTTTTCCATAGTAGCCGTTGCATAGAAAATACCAGAACACATGTAATTGGCAATTGCGTTACGATCAGGCGAATCACAAATTGATGTGTTTTTGTGACAACAATTACCATCATTAGTCACACCTGTTTTGCAACGTGAATTCGTGAATGAGCGGGAATTATTGCCGAATAAGATGACTCTACGCAAGCATAAGTTTAAAAAAAAACATAAACCACCGACAAACAACGTACCAAGTCATTCCTCAAATCCCTTCGCTTATCATAATCTTTGACGTCACCACCACGCCTCCATCACGCGTCTGCATCAGTGGCTGCTCTTATCAGGGCAGGTATTATCAAGCCGGGCCTGCAGCACGCCTGCAGGCCGTGGAGATTGTAAACTAAAGGATGTTTCAAAATTGGAGGCTCGCGGCCAACCTCTCGGCAATTTATGACGTATTTCCTTCAGTCCAGATACATAATTGCTTTGATAAAATTTGCCAAATCCATCTCTACTCTAAACTGTAAAGTCAAGAACTGAAATCTTGAACTTCGCTGCGAATGACTTCCACCAGGCAACTAGGCGGGGCCATCAATAAATCGAGTGGCAATTAATTTAACTTCTGATGGCAAGGAATGATACCTTCGGCCATGAGACTTTATTGAAATGGAACAAATATGCGTGATGACTGATGATTCAACCTGCCGCTGCTGGCTCAATGGTCTGAACAGGATTCGAACTAAATGTCGAAGACAATGCGCCTATTTTAAGATAGGATACTGTCGTCTTTACCCGCTTTCATGTAATAAGGTTCCATAATCATCAATGTACAGTTTTCATTTCGTTCCCAGTCGCCACAAAGGCAAAGTTTGGTTGAAAGTCACCTCTGTCCAGTGTTCATTGACTATAAAAGTGGGAATTTAATAGCAAACACGCGACTCTATAAAATTTCTACGTACTGTTACGCAATAAGCGACCTTTTGCCCTAGAGAGATGGTGGTTTACAAAACGGTCGTCCGGTGCGTCCAGTTCGCCTTCACCTAAAATGCTAATAAACTAAGCGTGCATAGCGGTACCGCGTCTAACGGTGAAGGATTGGTAATACATATTTAGAATAGCATGCACAGAAAAAGTCAACGTCTTTGGATTGTTGAAAGTATCAACATCCCATAGATTTGTGCTGTTCTAAGTGAGGCCACTGCAGGGATCTGCCCTAGATCTCGTGTGTACATGTACATGTCAACAGTCTAACCAAATGGTGACGCACACACTTCGATCAAGGTATTTTCTTGCTACGTTTGCCTTGCCCATTTATTAAGTTAAATTTTTTAAGTTAAATTGTTTACGGTAACAGAGCAAGGACTTGATCAGTGTTTTCGTTATTGGATCGAGTACTTTCACCGTTTGAAGACACTATTGTGTTTGTGGCGCTTAGTCATTCTGGCAAAACCCATTCGACTACCTTAGTGGTAGTATAGAGCATGATTTTAAGTCGGTTTTGTAGTCTAGATTTGGTTGAACGTTTCAGGTCGTAATACTGTATTTAGCTGTCTGCATATTTCGACGCCGTGTTAATCATTTATGTTATTATAACGGCGTTGGCGGTGTTACGGTATCTTTTCAGACAGACGTCCCACAGCCCGACCACTGCTGACTATGACTAACTGTCGTTTTTTGTTCCATCACTTTTTTACAATTCGCGAATCCAACGAGCAACAGTCAAGTTTACCGATCGCTTGACCTACTGGTGACTCTACTTGACTTTAAAAAAAAGCCAGTAAGGCGTTCATGTCAATTCCTGTACATGTCAACAAATTGTGGGCATTAGCTGATAAAACAAGTAATACATGATTTCAGTTGTAAAATTAAATACAGATGTAAAGATCTGATAACGTTAAATTAACCTAATTTTCCATGAAATTAAGACCAAGTAGAACATTGTAGAGTACCAGTGGTAAACTGAATAGGCTAGATGACTAGAAAAAACTATTTAGTCCGTCAGATAGACTAATATTGTACCCATATTTTTTCTTTTATTTGACAGACGAAAAATGACGATAATACGGAGCCTAAAAGTTTCGCGTGACGTCACGTTTGAGTACG
>BHDV01000590.1:89446-115040 GCA_005406045.1 Adoxophyes honmai
AGTAAGTTATGCCATTACGTTATTTATCACCTAAATATGCTCGGATTTCAATAAATGGTTTTAGTAAGTTTACATACTGTATAGCTATTTATCCGTCGTGTTCATGAGGTCAGAATGTTGTCGTGGTTTAGGGGAAAACAAAGGTGACCTCAAAGTGATACAGCATTGCCAGCATGTCTCACATTCAAGTTATAGTTATAATATGTATTTTTTGCTAAATATCGTCTACATCTAATTGGATTTCGCGTTCACTTTTATGGCTTTGTAGCTTTCGGCGGGGTCTCCTAGGACATTGTTTGAAATAAATCTCCAACTGAAACCACAAAGCGATGCCGTTACCTCAATTATAATTATAATTAACAACTTTCGTGGTAGTTCATGAAGGCGTTAACCTTGCTCTGAACTTTAAAATATTTATAGTTATTAGATAAGCGGAAGTGATTGTCACTGACGCATATAATTTGTGTATGGATCTAGAAAGAACGACCGTATTGCGATTAAATAAGCCACATATACCTTATAAATCTGATGCCAAGCCAATCAATATTTTAATAATAACAACTGAGGAAAATAAGATTTCAGCTCTGAATGAGAAACAATAACTGTTTACTATTAACTTTATCAGAACATCAGTATGTTATTGAATAAATCGAAATGAAAATTTCCTGGTTTTTCCTTGATATAAATCAAACGTTACAGTTTTATTGGTCGCATTGCATCAACTTTAATGGAAAACGCATTCGCAACGGTTATCCTGGTAAGCGCTGTATCCGATTCTTGGTTCGATTTTTAACGAACACGTAACTTCAACTTATGTCACGTTCGTTATAGCCGAATATGAGTCGTGGCTTTCTTCGCTTTTTGCATATTTACGCGTTTTTAGCGTTTAGCGTCTAACTCTCGATTTCACCGTGTGGACATCAGCCAGAACTATCCGACCGGTCTCGAATCGACTTATCTGAAAGTAACGCGGGCCCCTTTCGCTTTTCAAGGTGAATTTCTCCAATAGGCAACAGAGGGAAATGTAGCTTGCCTGCTAGCCTTATGACACAGTTTGCCGCGATTCGTCTCGATCGTGAGTGACATTGTTTCTGCAAGTTTGTATTAATACTGGATCAAATTGAAGGGCTTGTCTGACAATTTCTCTTTCAGAGAAACTTCATACACTCCTCTCACACCTCTTCTACAATCTGGACCATATTAATTATGGTTTATCGTGTTTTTTGTTTATTGCGGACTTGAATACGGAACTCGAGGGTATCTCCAGTTGGGAATGTAACTGTACTTGATGGAAGCAACTGGTACGGCGCCGGTGCGCGGGCGCAGGCGAGTGGGTTTCACTTTCGCCCGCTTACGTAAAGCGACCTTTTATCGACTGTGTTTTAAACGCTTCTCATGTTTCGTACCCGACTGCATGCACTTGTTACGTACGTTCGGTTAACTCCAACCTTGTAACCTGTAACACCTCGGTTTGTATTTCAAGTGTGCCGTGAGTATTGTGTATGTAAGCATCGTTGGTAGGTCAGTAACTGAAGTTCACATAACGCGCCTGTTTCCTCAAATTAGATAGGTAGAACACTTAGTTACACGGAAAACAAGTCTTTTAATAACAAACTAAAATTAATAACACCAAATAAACTTGTCTGTATGAATCACTTTCAGGCCGAGTGCGACTCGAATCTCGAATGTTTATTGCCGCTGTATTCGTGTCGTGCTCTACTAAGCACTTATCATTTATCGAAGTCCTATTAACTTAGTTCGGAAGTAAAAGTGTTGCAACGTTTGCCAGCTTTGTTTTGGGTTATCGAATACCCGATGAACACTATTGCATTTGCAACTGTTTTCCTTATCACGCACCGCTTTCTGTTTCGGCGTGGCCGTCTAATTTCTGACGGCGCAAGCGCAGCCTGCTACATTTCAATCACGACTCCGAATTCTACGCATGTCTCTCGCTAGGTCTCTACGTGTGTTAGACGACTGTTCTAGAAGTAAGTAGGTTTTATGCTTTAGGCAACGAGCAACCTGCCACTATTATACGTTTTTCACCTACGTTTGAATCTAAAAGTATGCCAAATAATACGACAAAACGTGGATTGTCATGATTTTGACTATTTACGGTCAATCTTGAAACCGTTTGACGGTGAACGTTATAGTGACATCGAGTTAGTGAACAAGGAATTTGAGAATAAACTATTTATGTTGTAGAAGTATTCGATCAAACTGTAAATGTCAAATCTTCCTGCCCGATAGACTTTGTCGTTGGACTGTTGCCATCACTTCATTGGGGGCAACATTGTTCGCATTTTGTATGTATACAAAGTTGCTTGTTACGGCACTGAGTGTGACGATTAAGGCTTAATAAACGACTAACTGCCGCAACAAATTATACGTTCTGTAAAATCAGTCGAGTGCTCGTACGGTCCTTATGTGGGTGAAGCTTTAGCTGCCATAAGTGCGTTCTTATGCCCGTTCTGGATTCCTCGACCCACCGCCTCGTCGGTTCTTATACTTCTTGTTTACTTCTTACGCATTTTGTATGTTTCTTATAAGGAGACTCGTTCCCGTGTTTAAGGAGCATTAATGATAGTATAATTCCATATAGATCGATGGAGGTTTGAGATATTAATAAGTACTAGCTGTATCATTTTCAAGTCGTTATTGTAATTGCCGTTTTGTATTTTAATCGATATGGTACAAGTTTATACGGTCTTTGATCAACTTCACTTGAATTAGTTGTTGTTTTTAATAAAACTACACGTATCGTGTTACATAACACACAGCGTCACGCCTGTATTCTCAAATTAGGTAGGCAGCGCACACAAAACGCTAAAAATATAGACAAGATGATTTCTATTTCACGGTTCTAACCAATTTCAGCACAATTTTTGGTTTAAAAGCAGCAGCGCTATTGTCTAACGCACCAAAAATCTAAATCGTGTTTAATTTGACAGTTGGAATCAATAATCGTTTCGAAATTGATACATTTCAAAACGAACTGACACTGAAACTGTCAAATCAAACACGATTTAGATTTTTGGTGCGTTAGACAATAGCCCTACAGGTTACCTTGTTACATTTGGTTGATGACAATTGTTGTGAAAGATAAGCATAATAGGCTTAGGATGCCTCACCAAACCTTCGCTAACAGTTAATTATGACCAGCGCTTCCTAACTAATGTACACTTGTGGCGTACCTACGAAATTCAAACGCTTTGTTTGCGGCTAACTGCAGCCATAGAACTTGGTTTGAAATGAGGAATCCAACAGTTTTGTTGCAGCGGTTCTCTGGATACCTACTTCGTTACTTTGTTGGAAGTAAAAGCAATTAATCGGCCCTTTATCTTCGCTGTTACCGACAACTATTCTTATGTTTTTCTCGTGAAAATTGTTCTTCGGAGGTGATTCAGGCGCGATGGTCAAAACGACCGAGAAGTGGTTGACTGATGAAAAATAAAAATATATTTAGGTGCGAACTTGACACTTTACAGTGATTGTAAAATGTTCGTTCCCCATAAGAACTTCGTACAAGTAAATTAACAAACACATCAATTACATCTGTCAACCTAATCAGAAAATGAGCACGGGGTCAATCTGTAAATATATAATGTAATGTAATAGCAGATCATGCCAATTGAACTCTCGTTATCGCGCCTTATCGACAAACAAAATGAAGTACATACGCTTTCGACACGCGTGCGAAATTTCCTACAACAAAATGCAAGTTGCGAAATCGCTGCATTCACAGACGTTCCATGGTTTATTTTATTACTCGAGAGCAGGGCTGGGCTGTACCATTGCCTTGACTTTACAGTAACTGTAAACTATTTGTATGGAGAATTTGAACAGGGCCGCTAGCGAGTACTGTCACAAACTCGTGGTAATGGTTACGAGTACTTACGAGGCAGGTTAACCACATCCTTGGAGGAATTAACACCGAAGAAGTTGTCCAAGACGTCCTCTCTGCTACTGGTGTATGATTCTGAATCCTACATCTATGAACCGTGTGTAAAATTTAAACGTTTGTTCAAAACGATGGACCTAAGCATAGTTACACGTCTTTTTTCCGCCGAGTCTAAACTAAAACATATTTGTGTGTTTTTGAACGCTCAGGGTTGGATCATAAAGTGGAATGTGTGCGTGCGTATACCTACTGACTTTCTTTGAATTTGCACTTGCTACTTTGAATCAATATCGAAGGCTTGGTAAAATCGGATAAAGATAAAACTATATTGATAAGACCAGTCGAGATAGCTAAGAATTTTGTTTTTCGTATGTTGAATGGGAAAATCTTCGAATTGTGCTCGATCAAAGGCAAAACTATTTTCCCACTTTTTTATTTAATTTACCTACCGGTTACGAAAGCGTCAATTATACCACACTTATTGCCGCTGAGTGTACTTTGTCTTTTAGTTTTGATTAAAAGACAAAGGTCTGGTCTGGTTTTCCCCTTCCACTTTTAATTATGATAATGACCAGGTGCCAGTTTAATTTGACGTTCATGTTTTACAAAGTATGATGATTGATACGCCTGCGACCACCAGCGACCTATACGGCGGCATTGCATACAATCTCTACAATGTAGCAGCCACTTCTTTGTACACGCTTTATGAATGCGTCAGCCCAGCGCCTTAATATGTTGCATAAATTGCATGCTTATCGTGCAACTTATTAACCGATCCCGATGTAGCGTTTTTGTTGATGTCCTTGTCGTCTTATTTTTGTTTCGGCGCTCAACATTGTTTTGCTTCTTTAAACATTTAAAATATTTACAATGTTCTTTGTTTTATCGTCAAAGCTGTTTGTTTTATTTCGCATCATATTATCAGTCTTAGGTTTCAAAGTTAAAAATGTCTCGTGAAAAAAATACGCAACGTACGCCGGTTTCTCTTTGCGAGTGGGTTATTAGGAATGCTTAGTCTACTTTTTTCCCGACGCATAGGTTTCTCGCCGGTGGCGATGCTCACGCGCACGTATCGGGCTCGAGTTACGCAAAAAGTACAGTCTTGATCCAATCAAGATAGACTTGTGTGTGACTGTACTACTTGTTACAAATGGCATAAATCCAACTAGGGCTTATCCCCGGGGCTGCGTACTAACTACTCGATTTCGAAGTTTTGATTTGCCAGCAATCGATAATGGCAAAACTTTCAAATTAATTGGGCTCATTTTGCTCAGTGAATTGTGTCCTCGACTCGGCGGGACGACTTGATTTAACGTACCGAATAAACCTGCCCTAGAAAAACCATTAAATCAGTATATCCAGCCTCAACGACCGTTAGGTATATTTCCGTCTAAATTTATATTCTGTCATTTACCCAGCAGTAAATCACGAAGTTACCAGTGAAGGTAGGCTTAACGAAGAGCGTGCCGCAATCCGTCGTCAAGTCGGTTATTGAACCGGCAGTGAATACTCCGTTCGACTGTACCGTACACCTATGTGTGCCAAGCATTTCACATGCAAGTCTAGACTGGAGTCTAAGCTAGGCATTCTAGGTTCTGGCAACGCGGTAACCCGGTGGCCCGTTTGCACACTTGCGCACGCAGGTTTTTGTGCGCCACTCGTCCACGGAGATGGCAGTTGCGTGTTAATTGCCCGGCCGCGGCCCGAGCTGCCGGATGAAGACGCGGACCTTGTAAGGGATCGCCAATTGTTTCTCCGTCCTAACCTGCCTGCCCACTTGTATGCGTATTATCGAAGCGTCAGTCACGCATAGTTAGAAGGCATGACACGCTTTACTTACTCCATTGCTCGCAGTTTACTTACTCGCACGATTTATTCAGAGGAAACAGCAACATTGGGTGATGAATAAATTGCATTTTGATGCGAGAAAACGCGAGTGTGGTGGGGAGAGGCGATCTATTTTCAATTCGCGAAGGTCGGGCAAGCGGCGCCGCGATTCAGCGATCCAACGAAGTTAAGTTATTCAGCCTTCTTGCAAACCCGTACGGGCATGCGAGCTGTATTCCACTCGGCTAGTCTGTATCGTGATCGTGATTGCTTCTTCGATAGTAATTACATCTTCTCATTAAACCTCCAGACAATCTGCATTTATAACAAGACGTGTGTCGGTTAAATGCAGGTGGGTTTAGATTTGAATTGCTGTCGAGCGGTTGACATGTAACACGATGCTCTTATTAAATGAGTGGCTGTGGCGTCAGTCGCGCAAACATATTCTATTAATGGCCTGATAGAGTAGTTGCTAGTTGCAGTGACATCACAGTACTTCCCAGAGGTTTCTTCCACAGTCGGAGCTGTAGGTATCTACGCCTCATCAATCTACGAATTTATTTGTTTACCATGTTTGATAACATCAGCAGACGTGAGGTGCCATTTATGGCCTCAGGGGATTCTGCCACAAATATGGGTTATCAGCACGTAGACTAGGTATCGTTCAATCTGATCTTAGATTACTATCTTTCTAAGTTGGTCGACATTTTATTGTTAATTTTTATTTTTGATAGATTTCCAGATCTGATAAGATAACAGGTCACTGCTTTGTTAATTTGCATTAGATCTTCATCAAGATTGATAAAGAGACAATAAAGACATCCAGCAACGAATCAATGTCTGATAACTCAAGCGTCTGTTTCTTTCTATCAGCGTTTTTTTTACAATGAAATATTTGTTGCGCTACTACAATTCTATGTTTTAAATTTATCATATTTCTAAACTTTTACGTTCCGTGTTATCGTTTTGTAAAGCTCTATGCAATAACAGCAGCATTATTCGTCTATTGCCTTTCTAATTTAAACAAGTGGGTAGATAATGGTTATAATTTCGGATTCAGAATGGACGAATTGCATTTTTACGGACCATAATGTTGTTATCTGGCTTACTCAGTTGTTGTTAAACTTTGTTCGTCTTCATTCCTACGTAAATTTGTCATTTCAGTTTATGGAAATGTACACTGTTTCAGTAAGTTTTCCATCTTTGACTTATGACATTTCTATTAGTGCCTCTCAATCTTAGATCACGTTTCCATTCAAATGATTGCTTCGCCCATCATGAGTCATAAATTCAGGCGTGTTTCATTGTTGCTGTTGTTGCCTTAGACTTCGCCGCCACGACTATAAACAGTTGTGTTCCGTCGCCCACGGTTATGTTTTTGCTGTTCTAATGGCACCACCATTACTTGCCGGTTTTCCTGACCGCTTAAGACGTGTTTTCACCGCACAGTTCCCGTGGAGATGGCTGGCTGCGAGGGTGTTGACCCGGCGGTTGTGCAAGTCGATGGCTGTTCGAGGCTGGCGCGACACGTACGCCCAAACCCTGCTGAGATACTCATCGTAGCAAATTACTAGATTATAATTATAATGAGGTACAATGACCCCGATTAAATAAGCTCCACGTAGGTAAGGCTACATCGGATAAATATCAACTTAAATCAAATCAACTTCAATGTTTGCTATTGTTTTAACAAGTAACTCAAGATGGTCCGTTTTGTTTCCATTCACATGTAATGCGGTAAAAAATTTCAAGATTTGTGCTGAACTGTGCTTCGTCCTCGCCTCGCCGTGTTGTTTTGCCTCCGCTATTGCATTATGTAAGACGGGCCCAGCAACTTCAGGGCCTTCTTGTGTTTTGAAGCACGCGTTTGCCCTAACCTCATACCCTGTTAACCGTTATATCGGTATTATGCAAGCGAGCGCAGGTGTCGCAACCGATACGGTACCGCGCCGAACTCGATGTTTCTATGGTTGAACTGCCGTCACGACGATTTATGTCGCCGTTGTGCTCTTCAGTCGAGGTCATCAACCAGACAAACCTTTGTCTGTCAGTAAGAGATACATTAACCCGCCGAGCTAGGACTAAGGATATACGTGAACGCTAGCATGAATCACTGCTGATACGAAATTCTCCTATTTCTCTATATAATTTCTTGTAGTGGATGCATTTCTAAAAAAAAAATGTTGTCTCCGGACTAAAGCGTCAATAAGCGTACGTTGTTCGAGAAGTTCGGCTTTCGCATGGAGCTACTTTATATGTGATCTGTGCCTTAAACTCGACTGGTTCTGAGAAAATACTTTGTCAACATGCAAGAGCCTCATTCCGGCCAATCGCTGAATTAATTTCAAAAGTTTCCGAGTACTTTATTGAAGGTCGTGGCTGCGCTACTCATTGAATCAATATAGGCCTATCAACGAAGGCTTAACATCTGCAAAAGTCACATGTTGCAGAAATAAATCAAAACTGGTCGTGAGTCAGAGTGGTGGGTCGTGATTGGCTCTTGGGTGCCGCTCGCAGGGCGCGATGGCCGGCAGAGGCGACCTTGCAAAGCCGCCGTTTTATTTAGTCGCTACTGCTTTGGCATAACAATAATTTCATTACACGTGTGGATAATGTTATTGTGATCAACATATAAATACGTCGTTTGTTTGAATTTGGCGATATAGCGTACAACATAAAAAATCGGGCGTGACTTGCTGATGGAATGCTGGTGTTTATTGTTCATAGCATGGAAATTTTGACATTTTAACGCTGAAAATATCGTGATTGCCACTCCTTATTCGCTAGACAAACCAGCCGACTTAGTAGAGATGGGCGCGATAGACTATGCCTGTCACTGTGTAGTTTAATTAGAGACGTCCGAAAACTGACAGGTAATATAACGCGCAAGTTATCTCGTGCGTGTTGCTGTGCTAAGTCTACAAGACGCGATCGATGTTTGATTGAAGTTAGAAATAGAAACGTCCACGTAAAGCAGACTTTTGATGCTATTGCTTGCTCTAGTCGAGTGCAGTGTGATTTAAATGCGTCGAATAAAATTTGGGTGTATTGTATTGCTGGTCATATTTGAATAATAATGGTGATTCATTAATTCAGCATAAGCAACGCGGAAGCTATATTCAAGTGGCTATGATTAGTTTCGAGAGACAATTGTCAACGCATGCAAATTTTATTGTGTATGATCGGAGCGTATCTAGACTTGGGGCACATTTGCTACGTCGCGCTCCGGTGCTGCGGCCGCGGTGTCAATGGCCACTCAATGTCAGCGTGATGCGAGCACTATCAATGTGTGCCATCTGAATGCAGAGAGTGCAATTGAGTGCATCGCCTATCGCGCCTCAGTCTCCGTTGTAGCACCATCAACCTTGTTGGCGCGTTATGTCATTATTTGTTGAACTGCCATCTAACTAGCGTTGTAAAACAAACAAGCGAATGTCTCATTACATTCATTGTGTTTGCCACAAAAAGTAATAAAAATTGGTCGGGTATGAGTCGAACTAGTGCACTAACGGTTCTGTGCCATTATTTACGCAACATTGTCGTTATCGAGCAAAACATACAGCTACTACTAAGAGGCAAACTTAACTTTTGCGGTTGCAAAAAAAACTCCCATTTCTTTTTCACAACTTTAAGGGGACCACAGAACTTATTATTTGGTATGAATTTGTACTTAGTATCTCGTCGCGTTCCTGAGACAAAAGGTCAGGGACTAACAAACAACGAAGTAATCCTATAAGCGTATTTTGCTTAAGAAGTATGGGACCCTAAAAATGTAGTACCTAGTTAAGTTAGCCATGCAATTACTAAATGCTCTTTTCTCTTTTCCCGTGGATTTGGATGAAGAAAATCACAACGTTTAATGTGACCACGTTCTACGGTCGGTCTGTTAGTGGTACGATGGGTCGTTTCCTGGAGTATTAGTTTTTATTCAAGGGCAACAGTAGGTATGTATGGTTATCTCCCAGCTATTTTAATCTCCCCGGGCGTGTAAATGTACCTGGAGATTACTGCGGAGGTTGTTATCCTTAATTTTAATGACGCTGGCTTTTCCTCATTATAGCCTACAGCAAATTCATTTTGTTTTAAATAGATAGAGGTAATTTATTCACCACGTAATTATAATCAGTCTTGTAGAAAAGTATAAGGAGAATCTGTTTTTGAATACTTAAATACCTATGATGGGCTAGCAACCTGTCACTGCAATATCACGTTTAACCATCTGGTTACCCCGAAATTGCTAAACGTGGCACTGGATTTTTGAATTCACGTGCTCTGCCTACCCCTCTTGGGAATACAGGCGTGAGAATATGTTATGTTTTTTATGTTAAATACCTATGATTAAAAAAAATATGTTTACATTTTAATAAATTACAATAGAAAGACTGAAAATCGTTTTGATATTTTGAACCAGCAAAATTCACCAGACCACAAACACATCAAGCAATTAATTAACCTTTTACGCTGAAAAAAAAAACTAATTTTGTTCCTAAAATAGCAAAGTTTTTCTCAATGCAAGTAGCCTCAGAGGGAGTGTAGACAGTAGGTAGTTAGGTATCCTTGGTAGGTTTTTTGCGGGTTGAGAAATCAATGCAGCCGACCGTCGCGTGCATTGACCCGTCGGAGAAATATCGATTGATGGCAGGCCATTCCAATTTGTCTGGCAGACTAATTTAAATTGACAGATTGGGAATTATGCTGTCGGTCAGCAAATTGTGCAGTAGTTGGCCAAAACGTAAATTAGTCGTAGTTGCGCGAGGAACACTTGGACTTGGACCAGTCGTGATGAGCTAGGTATAGTTTTTTGTTTTATAGAGTACAGACACCACCATTAATATCTGCCACGACGGATCGTGCAAAAATATCTGACTCGTCCTACTGCCCCTAGTAATAGAGTCGTATCTGATGTTTTTGCAGCCTTATTGTATCGGATATTGGTGCTGGTGACTGTACAAGCTAGATGCCTGATAAGATTAGTCATCGATATACATCATTTATTCAAACCAGGGCCTCTCCGTTTTTTTTAGACTAGTCACCTCGAGCTCGAATCATTCAACAAAACAGCATATTTCAGACTTCTAACACTTCGATATTACGCGAATGCTCGCCATTTAGAATATCGATAAGATGTGTCAATTAATGTCATAGTATCAGTATTTCAATAACTAACCTTTAACTCGACACAATTTTCCAAACTACTCTGCAACATAGTGTAAACGAGTAAAATGTAGCAGCGACAATGTTATGCGCTAGCTTACACCCCTGTCATCGACTGCCGAGTGTAATTCGGTCGATTTGGGAAGTTTACCGTTCTCGGTGTAAACACAGGACAGTACTTATAGGATATACACGCATTGCTAAGTATCGTATGGGTTATTGATCATTTTCGGCGGTTCACAAACCTGTGACTAAGAAAATTATTTACTTAGTATATTCATTGTTGTTTATCTTGTATATCACATGATCCCTGATATTGACTGTGCGAATTATATCATTGTTAAATTTATCTTTAACGATGCGCATTGTTCGCTCGTATATTTTCTGCAAACACTGGCATCAAATAAAAGAGGAAAATTCGTCAGTAATGGGTTTGTAATATAAACATATTGAAAGGCATATTGTTTGCACGCGTAAGCATAACGCAGGTAAAACAGCTGTTGCGGAAATCATGTGACGTCACTGCATGCCTGTTTACTGCGAGATACCTAAGAATAATTATAAAAAAATAATACACCCGAGGACCCGTGGTCATTATTAACATTTACTATGTATACACATCTATGATGCCTATCAACGAAATCTGAATTCTACCTCTAAATTCTTCACGTTATAGTTAAACTGGTTTAAACGGATAGTTACACAACATACATGGCATGTACTTGTCATATTAATAACATAACCTTATGAGTCCCGACATTTCGACACATGCGAAGGCGTTATGTTGAAAAGCTGTAAAGGCCAAAGGGCCTGTCACCTCGCTACATTATAACTGACCTTATGCTTTCCGTCAACATTATCGTCTAATGTTAGGCCTAGTTCACAAAATGAGCGCAGAATTAACTATTTTACTATTGGTCTGCTCGCGAAATGGCAAAACAATTTGTATAACTTAGACCGCATTAAACTGGCACACGTCCTTGTGTCCTTAATCGACATTCTTGTGATATCTCGGCGAATACCGCATAATAGTTATCTACGTACTTCACTGGTAGTGATCAGGCTGTCTTACAGCATCTATATTCAGAAGTAAATCGCATATTCTTTTTTATGCGTACTTTGAACCTACTTAG
The DNA here is from genome assembly GCA_005406045.1 of Adoxophyes honmai. NCBI lineage: Eukaryota > Metazoa > Arthropoda > Insecta > Lepidoptera > Tortricidae > Adoxophyes > Adoxophyes honmai. The sequence continues at coordinate 101,462 of BHDV01000590.1, forward strand.
GTGTGTCAATCAACTTCATGTGATGTGTCATCCTGTAAAATTGTGATTTTCTATGATGCGGTCCACAGGAGTACCAAGGCACACATTTCTCTATCGCACTTAAGGGATATGTTCGCCTTTGTACTTGTGTTCTGTTTTGTTTGTAATTTTGTCATGTTTATTCTGTACAATAAAGAGTTACTTACATACATACATACATGCACTTCTCTTGACTATAAACCTTTTTTCTTTTCCTTAGCTACAGTTGTCTCTTCGCTTACGGGACAGAATAACCCTACAAAAAGTTGACCGACCCCATTGAATGTACTTGGATAATCTTTAACGTTGTAATTATAGGTATGTTATTAAAAGTAATTACCTACTTTATAGTACAAAGGGAAGGATTAGTTTGCGTGATAGTTAAATCTTATATCAAAAATTCATAATTAGGCATGTATTGCGTAAAAATAGATTTTCCAACTGAGCCTTCCTTTGTTCTGTTTCGATGTGGGGTATAAACTCAGTTCACTAATACACAGCTATTATACCAGTAGAAAACATTAAAATTCATATAATTTCGAAAATTATTCGGGTTAGTTTTTTTATAAAGCTTTAAACACAACAGAAGTTTCTCCTGATCTCCTGAATGATGTTTCTGCTTCTAAACTGCTGAGGGGCAACTGGCGGCAATATCTACGGAAAACAAATATCGCCGTATGTGGAGCTTATGGGTAGACCGCTTACTTAACTTCTTTACTTAACATCTGGTTACAAGCTTAGATAGTAAATGTAATGGTAATATTATACTCCCGAGCTCACAGTTTGTTATTAACCCCAGCACCTGCGTATAGATCAAGTCAAGTTTGCTTACAATGTTTTATAACCGGAACATATTATGTAAAAAAAGAAAACTTGATTGTTCCTTGAGTACTTTCGTATTAATTACTAGTAGTAGTAGTTGTATGAAACAAGAAATACGAGGTGTCTTGTGACTTACAGGCGGTAAATAATTTCACTATACGTTGTCGGTTTAGGTAGTTAAATCAATGTAAACAATCTTGACGTGTCTTTTTATTTAAACGTACACTTTATAAATCGAAATCTTTACATTTTACAATTTTGGTATGAAAAAATCATTTACTTTCATGATTGAATTGTATAGTGTAACGATTTTCATTTTTAAACTGTGTATTTCAATAAAAAGACATGTCAAGATTGTTTATATTGTTTTAACTGCCTAAACCGACAACGTTTAGTCACCTTTTGTGAGGCTATCGTTCCGGCTGACATTTTTCCCAAACAAAAGCTGGTATAAATCATCGTTTAACGTCACGTCTTTTGTTTACGGTTTATTTGCCAATTAGAATGTTTTATTCTCATTGTATGTATTTTTTTGATACTTTGCCCCCTAATTAGGTATTTGGTAGTGTAAAGTAAAAGTGACAGTCTGACGGTTAAAGTTCAGGTAACGTTAAGGACCCGGTGCCCTACTCTGCACCAACGAGTCAACATTTTCAGCCCTCATTCCAAGGCATAAAAGTGAAAAGCAGGGTGTCGATCATTGTAATTAACCTGTCGAACATTGAGTAGTTTAACTATGTACTTAATTTAAATCTTAACCTCACCTCTTTAATAATACAGTAGCATGTGTTAACCAGCTTCCCTCCCTTTCAGATGCTGCAGGAGAAGCGGCTCTGCATCCTGGGCGCGGAGCTGTCGGAGCTGGACATCTTCGAGCGGCTGCTGCGCTTCAGCGGCGCGCAGCTGCGCCTGCTGCAGTGCTTCCAGGTCAGTTCACCTCCTGGCCCTGCCTCCAGGACTTACAAAGAACACGTGTGCCACGTTTACTAATCCCTTAGGCGCTGCACAGATGACAGACTTTTGTGCGATCGAGTCGGCGGAGCAATAAAAATTCTGAATGGAAACTGTCTGCGCGCCATTCAGAGTTTTTATTGCTCCGCAGACTCGTTCGCATAAAAGTCTGTCGTCTGCGCAGCGCCTTATACAAGCCCTGTCTGTAGGCTTAGCATGGCAACTCACTCTAGTCGGTCACGCGCGGGATAGTCCACCCGTCGTTTTCTGACGCCTCTAATTAGACAGTGAAAGATATAGCTTTTCTCGTGCGTATCTCTACTCGCACCCTGTCGTGCTAAGGCTACTGGTGGCTAAGTGGTTTCACGATTTGTCTCTCTGACAGTGCGGTGTGATCAAATCCTGCTTTGCGTCTTTATGTGAATCTGAATTTATGTGATTTACCTCAAGCGATTCGGTGAAGGAAAACATGCCGAGGAAACCGCCACACAACTGCGAATCAGTTCGATAAATGAAGTTCCCAATCGGGCCTGCCATGTACGTGTACAGTCAAGGGAATTGAACGATAAACAGTTTGACTGTATTCATAATTTGTCGCATTAGAATGTCAATCTTCACCATGAACTTTATATTTAAGTATGTCGTGCAACTGGCTGGAAATAGTAATATGGGCCATTTCAGAATAATGTCATTCTGCTAAACATCCATTTTCCCTGATTGTAGAGTTGAACCAATTAATTTTTGACTTCTGACCCACGGCAGAACCTTGTCACAATAAAAAAAATGATTTCTACTGTAAATGAGGTTCTACGGGGAGTCAACATATTTTAAGAGCCGAATGGTGATGATGATGAACAAGTCCTGCGTTACGCGTGTTATTTATGATATTATGATACCCCACAAAGTGTCTAGTCTACACTACACATTGTAAGAGAGAAAACAGTACAAACTCGTAGCTGACAATGTAGCGTCGATCTTCGTAACTAATTGATGGCGGGGCACGTCGGAAATCAGCATAAGAAATCTAGATAAGCAATTACACTTTCCAGCTACATTGTATGTAATTTACCTACTTGTGTGATGTTTACATGCAACATATTATCGGTTTGCAACATGCATTCGCCGCTTGTTTACTAAACAGCGATTTATATCTGTAGGTATTTTTAATGTTTACATAATCGACAATACATAGTCAAATCTACTTCGATCAACTGTGATGCCTTAGTTAGTTGATTCCCTAACAGGGTAGCCAAAGTATGCGAAACCTGACGTAGAAAAAAACATGACTATTCCGTGTTTATGACACTTGAATCAAAATATTAATATTTCTTTCGTGAACGCAAAAACGGCGACCTTTTGAAATTACCTGTTAGGTTTGAAAGTTGATTTGTGTTAAGTATTTAAGATTGTTTTTGTATTTAAAAGGTTATTTCGTTGATTACGGATATTTCAACCTGTCAGGCGAAAATTAGGTAACATAAATAAAAACCCAAGTAACCTGTTCTCCGAGTTTTCCATTTATTTCCAGTCTTAAGATTTAGTGTACATAAGGCATAACTATTATACTAAAATGTTATACTGCAATAAAATACTTGAATACTTGAATACTTGAATACTATTCTGAAAGGGAGAAATAACAATCGCACAGAAAATTATGTCATCGACGGACATGATGCGTTCCACTTCTAAAAACATCTTGATTAGCTTCTATATTCACTCACCTTTGTTACGGGCTGCTATTAATACATAATATTCCCCCTTTTCTCACAGGCCTGCCTTTCACTTTTAGAATGACATAGTTTATATAATTCAGTCCGCCTGTCATGTATCATGGTATCTTTAAATAACAAGGCTTAGGTACATAACAGACATAAAACTACGGAGAGATCCGTAGTGAAATAAAACCGATACACTTGCTCCTCTTGCTACTGATGGTGGGTTGGTGTTGAGGGTGGGTTGGAGATGGAAGTCGATGCAAATCCCGATGAAAAGTTTTATTGCACTATAAGTACATATCGATGTATAAATGACTGATACTTAGCGCCTGTTAACATTAGCGATTCTTTTCGGCGATTTTTAGGCGATGCGAGATCGCGGCGATTATTTTATCGTAATATGATCACCGTGAGCACGCTGTGAGCAAGCTGCCTCATAAATGATCACGGCGATTTCGCATCGCCTAAAAATCGCCGAAAATAATCGCTAGTGTGAACAGGCTCTTAGGGTGTGACAAAACAACCTGTGTGAAAAAACATTATGCACTAGATAGACACATGTTCCGCAGTGTACAATAATATTGCCTGAATACTCTCCTCGCTTTATCCTGTTATTTATTCATGTTCCTTTGCTTGCAGGCGGTGATAGAACACGGCTCGAAGCTCTCGGCGGAGCTGGCGACTGGGTACCTCAACCGCTGCGACGCCGAGACCAAATCCCAAGACAGCCTCATCCATCTGGGACTTAGGCTAGGTCAGTACTGTTATGGTGATTCTTTAGAATAAACTATGCATTTGCGGGATGTCCCTATGTTTAATGTTATCGACGGTTTAGTTATATGCATATAGGAAGGTGACTTAACACTCATTCTTTATCTGTAATTTTAATATCTGATCGACAGATTGAATTTTCGTTCGAAGAGTCCGGTTGAATTACGTTTGACTCTAGATATATGAATATGACAATGTGTGGTGTGGGCCCTATGTCATTTTCATTTTTCTAAGCTAAACATTGATATAATGATATTGGGACATGCTAAGGAGTTCTAGGCATACATTACCTTCATTTACTCGTCCTGGGACAAATAATCTCTGGTAACTTGTATATTTTAATAGTTACAGCCGTTCTGATACTGTTAATACACAGCATTTATAGTGCTGGCCTGGTTGCTATAGACGGCACTGCATGAAGCTTCAAACTTGCATTTCTTGCTTGCCAAGAATCGTGCGTTCAAAAGTCATGGCAATATAGAATATAGATGTTTTGCGCACTAGTTTCCGTCGTACTTAACACGGCGGGAGGCGCGCCCCATAATGCAACACGGATGGTCGCTACTGGGTAAAAAATACCACAATGTGTTTATTGTAAAAGTGGTGGTTTGTTATAGGTATTTCAATAAAACATTATTTTATATTATATTTTGTTATATTTTCAACGAAATAATCTGAGAAAAAAGTAGTTACCTCTTAAAACAAAATTATTATCTTTTTTTAAAGACACAGCATATAAATCAGCATTATTTTGCACATAGCTTATAAAAAACCAAAAATTTGACCCTAAACAAATAAAAAAAATGTAAAAACGAGATCAATACAGAATTAGTATCTTGTGTTCTTACTTATAATGATAAATATGACATGCATTAATTTGGCATTTTTTTGAAAAAAAAAAATGTTCAAAGTATGATCACTTTCCTTACAATGTGGCACATTGAATGTTAATCTGACTGTACTTTTTGGGCTCATTCTTCACAAACACACTATAGTTATGCTCTTTACATATTTTTATGACATAAATATCATAAATTTCAATCAGTGTCTTTACTGTCTGTTTGTCTTCTCCTTCATGCTCTGAATTACTTTCATGTTTACTATATTTTTCATTGTCTTCAATTTTAGAATTATCTTCTTCTTGACTATTTTCTAAATGCAGTAAAAGTTCTATTTGTTCTTCAATGAGTGGAAATAAGGCATATTTATAATCTAAATCAACAAAAATGTAAAATGTAGACTGTTAAAAATAATGACACAAATAGTCGCTACTGGGTTAAAAATACCCATTCGCACTTTAGATGTGTGTTTTAGCCGAAAGCCGCATGCACATTGCCTACATATTCCAAAAAGCAGTCTAACGTACGTTTCTCGGAAGGTACCTAAAGTGACTCGGCTCAAAATTAAGTAATAAAATAAATATTTGCGAATTTATGCACCGTGTGGTAAATTTTACCCGGTAGCGCCTCCCGCCGTGTTAATAATAAAGAAACGTATTAGTTATGCACTCTGAATTAAACCCAGTACTTATCCATATTTTTATACACACTTTGAATGCCGAGTGGCGTTGTATTTCTAGTTTTTTCTGATCGAAATATATTATTTAAGTATATCGGTAGAGGCAAAGAACAATACAACCTAGTGAATTTGCAATAATCATATGTCGTCTCGTTCCTTCACGCTAAGTAAAAGCGAGACATTTTAATTATGTACGGGATAAGAATTAGCGCGCAACTACAGCTCAAGTATTATTATACTAAAGTAGTTTCGAGACTAAACAGGAAACCAGACTTACCTATTCGATCGCGTATAATCGGAGCGAATTGTTCGCACAAACAAGTGACATAACGAATTAGTTGGCAACCGAGTGTAGTATATTATATTAGGAGCAAACATTGACCTTGCCGCTTGCGACGCCCGTGCCAATATCTCGCGGAATGTCAAACCCCCGTTTCCTTGACTACGGGAAAGAATAAATTGCCCTCTCTTTGTGAACGTCACCTTTCGCGTACAGAAAATAATAATCGCGTTCACTTTTGCGGCAGCTAACCAATTTAATTGGACGTTATGTAAATTCTGATTAGTTTGTCGCTTGTAGTGTTGTTGATTGAGTACGAAAATAAATATAAAACTTGATTAATCTTCATCTAATTGCGTGGAAGGTTATTCTAGGACCTCACACAGCCTCATGTAACAATAGTCGCAAATAGAAATTGCTGGGCCGCGTGAACAACTGATCGTGACTTGCGGGCGGCCCCAATCAATCTATCTATAGTTTTTGCTTACTAAAGATAGAAAATCGAGCGATAATATTTGTACGTTACTTCATTTTCCTGACTCTAGTAAGCTAAACCGTCGATAGTTTGAACATTGGGACGAGCCGTTAGCCATTGTGATGCAAATATCCCGAACTCTGTTGATACGCATCGGCTTCTTTGTATAAGTCCCTCTTACATCCTTTTTTCATATGAAAAATGTATTTACTCGCGATGTGTGGAGAGACATATTCCAACACAATTTTTTTGTTGTTTAGTAGAATCCGATCTAAATCACAAAAAGAGGCAAGCGGTCCCCATTCGCGACTAATTTCCTGGTCGTCAGGGTTAATCAAACCTTTTAAGCTATTGCTGACGTTATGGGTCCTCAAATAGATTATAGTTATCTTATGTGACGGTAAACCGTTTACCCTTGGGTTCCCCATGTGGTGAGATCGTGTAGAAGATAACCCATAGGTGAGACCTTGACGTAGATGTTTCTTTGAACGAAATTATTTATAGAGTAGAAACGTATTACGCTCTAGAGTAATTACTGTTTGTAGCTGCTAACATTGTTGTCGACTAGGCTTAAGTTTAACATTACTCTCAACGTTACGAACTTCTTTCATATGTTCTATAATATCTGTCTCCTGAAATATTTGATAGCAGATCGGTATCTGTTAGGAATTACAGGAATCATCCACACAGAGACCTTTTTCATCAGTCAAGCTCTTTGAAAACAACCAGCTGAGCGCTTGACCTGTAAAGGGTTACCTAATGCTTAACCATTGTCTTAGTTTCTTGGACTTGGCATCCGGTCTCTAAAATCCCTTAATTGGGTAGCAGTTCCCTATGCATCGATTATCTTATGTGTAATTCTTGATACGTCAAAATACCGGGCGATAAATATTACACATCCATCTTTGGATAGAGTCAATTGGCGTCACATGAATTAGAGCGACACAGCGGTCTAAGAAGAGAAAAGTATCCGAGAAGACCAATGTGCAATATTTGTGGCCAGTCGGCTGAGCAGAGATGCGCGCGAGGCGATATCGTACCGAGAGGTTTTGGGAGACTCGGGAGACTATAAAGGCGGCTATTGATCGTTGAACCTTCCTGGCCCGCAGGCGGGTTCCTGAACGAGGCGGGCTGGTACGCGGACGCGCAGCGCGTGCTGCTCCGCTGCCGCGCGTTGTGCCGCGCGCAGCCCGCCAGCGCGCACTACCGCCGCCTCACGCTCGAGTGCTGCCACCGGTGAGTACCAGCCCTAAGGCGTCTTTGAGACGAACTGCAAGTTGTCAACGGCAGAGGCTACTTCAGCCGTCGCCACATGTCGACGGCTGCCATCTACGCGTCGGCGGCAGCAGTCAATACGCCGTCGCCACATGTCGACGGCGGTCATCTACGCGTCGGCGGCGGCAGTCAGTCAATACGCCGTCGCCACATGTCGACGGCGGCCATCTACGCGTCGGCGGCAGCAGTCAATACGCTGTCGACATGTGGGGACGGCTGAAGTAGCCTCTGTCGTTGACAACTTGCAATTCGTCTCTAAGGGCTCTAACACAAGGGCTTCATTTTCACTACACACATTTTTTTGAGCTTTTATTCGATAGTTACGTATAACTTTCGTAAAAAAATCAGTGTCGAAGAAGTCATTAAAGTTGTTAAAAGATAAAAATATATAATTAGCCAACTGAAACGGACGTGACGTCATCATACTAATGTTATTTTTGCATGTGAACGGATAAGATGAGTGATGGATGAAAACGGAATGACACTTTTTTTAACCATCACTCCTCGTTATACCCATTTCTACTCGATAGATATCCATCTGTCCAATTTGATATATTGATCGATGGGTAAGATTAAACAAGAATCGAAAATCAAATCATTTCCCAGGTATCACATTCGCATTCGGTCGGTATCAAATAACGCATTGAGCAACGATAATAAACATGTAACGTTAATCTAATTTTGCCATCTGGTTGCCCGTAACAGCCGGCGAACGAATTTAGCGTAAACACACGGTTCGAGGAATATCCGCGACGTTTTGAACCCGCGACTTACGATCTCGCGGGCCGCGTGGGTAATTAGGTAATTACCACATTGTTACGTCTTTAGAGACTCGTTTGATTCTTTACCCTGTTAAAAAGGTCCACAAAGGCTTTGTTTATAGATATGCGTTGTTTGTTCGCAAACAGTCTTACAAGTAATAAGCAATTACTTAATTGTAATTACAGTGGTATATTCCATAACGTACTGACGTAATAATGTCACCGTCAGGATTCTTATCTCACCCATGTTTGATCAAAGCATGTGTCTCTAAGATGTTAACCTTTTGACTGACGATAACCTATAGACGACTACTTTCTGAAGTTTGCTTTACTACCTTTTAGGATGCAGTGTATATGTATAGCTTGCAATGCGACCGATCTAGGGTTTATCGGATGCCTTAAAACACCACTGTAAATTTCGATACATTGGACGTAGGTTAAAGCAATGCAACTGAACGCAATGATAGCGGAAGCGGGGCGCCACGAGCGTAGTGGTACGAACGAAACGCTCATTTCCCGGTCGGTGCCATGTGCGCGCTCTTTTGTTTAACTCCGAATATTACAATCAATACCGTGACGCTACCCCGCCGCGCTGGTCCGTTTCCGCTGTCATTGCATTTGGAGTTTGCTAGCCGTACCTAATACGCTTTAGATGACAGACTAGCTAACTGATACCAATTGATTTCTGACACTGAGCAAAACGTTGTCACAATAAACGTCGCGAAGATTTCCTATGCCGAGTTATGCAATGTCACTATGACGTTTACTCTTTACTGTAAATTACTAGATTGTATGACGGATCAGGAATCAGTTGGTACGATAGCATGTATGTACGTTTGCTTGTAGAATTTGTTACGGTTTCGGTTTGGTCACGACAATGTACGACTATTTCTCTGTTCATTGCGCAACCGGAACGCTCGCCATGCATTCGAATAGCCGGGTCCTCACTGACCGAGCTGAAGCAGCCATTTTTAGTGGAATTATAAGCTTTATGAACAAAAGCATGTCTCGTGCGGTTGTTCAGAAAGATTGCTCTTCGCATTCAGTCGCGCATTGCCGTGGCGCGAGCATTGTTGCATCGTTGCGATGCCGGTGTGTACAGTTGTACAGTCAAGGGCAAAAATATGTAAACACCACAAAACCTCAAAAAAGGGTGTCACTTGTATGGACATAAATTAGGGAACATCAAAACGTGCATAAATATGTATACGTTGTTGTCAAAATAAGTATGTAAACAACAAATGCAATAATATGTCCTCATCAATCAACGCATAAATTTAGTGACACCATAAGTCTCATAAATATGTATACTTTCATATTATCGACAGTCAACAAGACGTAAGGTTGCGTTTATAAAAATAAATCGTACCCAAGTGGCCAGCTACGTCAAAGTGAAAAGTTTTCACCTACAGAGGTGCAATTTCACTGTCTTATGATTTTGAGTTAGGGAAATGCATATTGTTTTTTTTTAATCCTTGTTTTTAAAAGGAATATTGTACTTACCGCATTATTAACCACATTAAACGTGATGATGATGATTGATGATGATTAAACATACATTTGTTGCTTCATTTTTGCTTTACCTTATTGTTGCTTTACCGTGTGGTGTCGGTTAAAGAATAACACCTCTCCATTTCTTATGTGGATGTCGTAAGAGGCGACTAAGGAAATAGGTTAAGGTATATTTTTGGCGATAGGCTAGCAAGCTGTCATGATTATACCTGCCAAATCAAAATAATAAAAAAATGCTAGAAGCCTAGAAGAATACCTACAAAATTTTCTTGCAAAATTATTTGCAATAAAAGCGAAGAACAGAGTGTCAAACTCAAACATAAAACCTATTTTATGCTTTAGCTGTACAATCTACATTTTTTTTTGATTTGTTATCCGAGCGTTTCATTAGAATTTTTTCAATAACGACGTGATAGATCAAAACTTGAGACAAACATATACAGTGACAAGTCTGCACTGTTTTCGTGAATTGTCAAAGCGTCCTATTCAAATTTGTTTCGTGTAACTAGATTTTAAGGTCGCTATTCGCAAATTTCAATTTTGCTGTATACTAATTATGTCACTTTGATTGTAAACATATTTTTGAACTTGGTGTATACATATTTTTGAGTTCAATGCTGTATACATATTTTTGACCACTTGGATGAGTATATATCTTTTTAGTTTTACATGGCTACTTATTTTCCTTAACATTACTTGTTAACATATCTTTACCCTTGACTGTACCACAAATATAAGTTACATCGGCAATCTTCGGCCGCGCCGACAAGCAGTCTATGCAATCCTATCTAGAGCAATGGCATTACATTATTGGTTAAAAACGTATTCAAATGCATTTTGGGCAGACACATTGATGTGACTTACTTTTGTACTGTCACTAGCATTAATATCTGCCACGACGGAGCGTGCAAAAACATCTGACACGTCCTACTGCCCCTAGTAATAGAGTCGTATCAGATGTTTTTCGGCCTTATTGTGTCAGATATTGGTGCTGGTGATTTAATTGTGACCGTGTGTCGTTCGCAGGCTGCTGAACACGCAGTCGGCGTACTGCTGCTTCCCGGCGGCGGCGGAGACGTACGCGCTGTCGCTGGAGCTGCTGGCGCTGGCCGGCGACGCGCCCGCCGCGCCCGAGCGCGCCGACACGCCGCGGCACGTCTCGCCCGAGTGCAGCCGCAGGTGCACACACACACACACACACACACACACACACAGACACACACACAGACACAAACGTACAGAGACACACGTTATAGTAGCTTTGAAACTTACATAATACCTCATCTTGTCTAGACTTAGCACGGCAATAAGCGCAGTAAGATCCGTTTACAAGATAGATTTTCTGACGTCTCTAGTTAGACTGTGACAGGTGTAGTTTTATCTCACGCGTGACGTGACTTGCACCTTGCCGTGTTAAGCTTACTGCTCTGTTCGTTTAGTTTTTCGTGAAAATACTCAGGAAAACTCATCGTTTTCATTGTTCAAACTTCAAGCTTCGCGAGTTCTTATAACACCTGATTGCGATCGTAAGTTTTGTGAGATAACAAAAAATGGCGTAAAAGCCTGCGCTCAATTCCTGTTGTTTTTCTCACGTTTATATTTTATCGAAGTTCAAATCTGAAATAAACAATGACACCCTAAAACATCGTCCTATCTCACTTATTAATTGCCTTTGTAAGATTTTTAATTTAATGGTTACTCGTCGCCTTGAATATCACTTCGAAAGCAACAAATTATTTAATGAATGTACACTGGGCTTCCGTCGTGGACTTTCATGTCAGGACAATCTTAGTAGATTTGTTGTAGACACCGAAACTGCATTTATGAACAAAGAGTACATTTTATGCGCATATGGAGACATCAGTAATGCCTATAACAATGTGGCGATCGAACCACTTATAAACACTTTAGTTCAATTTGGTGTAGATCTATTTCTATGTAGATATATTAGAGAATTTTTAAAAGAAAGATTTTTGATATACAGGCTGCGTGATGGTAGGGAAATAACAAGAATATGTAGACAAGGCTTAGCTCAAGGGGACCCAATGTCACCGATTTTGTTTAATATAGTTACAATTAAGTTATGCAACACACTAGTTAAGACAGTTAAGGTCTCACAATATGCCGACGATTTTGCTTTATACTATATTAACCAATGTATTGATACTTGTACTAGTGCCATTCAATCAAGTCTTAATATCTTTACGTCCATGCTAGAGGAGATAGGTTTACAAATTTCTGTATCCAAAACTAAACTCTGCATTCTCACCAGAAAATACAAAGTGCCCTCTATTAGTATACGAATAAATGACATAGAAATCGAGGTTGTTAACTGTGTTAAGTTTCTGGGTGTTTGGGTGGATAGCCGCCTGAACTGGAACCGACATGTTGCAGAAACTGCTCAAAAATGTTTTTCATACGTTAACATCCTCAGTTCTGTAAGTAGTGCAAAGTGGGGCGTCCACCCAACCCACCTGAGAAGACTTTACATCGCACTGGTCCGATCTCGACTTGATTACGGATGTATCCTTTTCGGTAACGCCGCCCCAAGGCTCCTCCAAAGGTTGGACGTAATTCAGAACCAGTGCCTTCGCCTTTGTGGAAGCTTCATTCGCGACACTCCAATTTTTGCAATGGAAAGCGAGCTTTGTATCCTACCCTTAAATTTTAGACGAATCTATTTAAGCGACAAATACTTCCTGAAACTTTCTACTAGAACAACCGATTATGTGAGAAAACAATTAGAAACATTAGACAACGCAATAGTCTCGGGCACAAGATATTGGCGCAAAAACCAGCTTCCACTTTTGCTTGAGAGTTTCAGAAAGTATTTCAACCTACCTATGTCACAATCTGAGATTTCACCTCAATTTCTGCATTCCTGTGACATTAAAACACTCCCTTGGGATAAAATCATAATGCACAAAATAAATTCTATTGATAAACCTAAAGCTCAACTATCCGCCCACCACCTAAAACAATGTTGCGAAGATATGATAGAAATGCAGTTCTTAGACCACTTTCAAATTTATACTGACGGATCCAAAACAAAGCACGGTTCTAGTTGCGCATTTTACGATGAAGCTGCGGATTTTGGGGCTAAATTTCTCATTGAAAATTCATGTATACCAATTATGGGAGTCGAACTGATAGCGATTAATGAAGCAATACATTACTTAGAATCGACATCTTACCGTAAAATTGTAATCTTTACAGACTCACAGAGCAGTCTACAACATTTGTTGGGAAGTGCTAAGGGCGCTAGTGTCGGTAGATACGAAGCTTTCCTCATTATTAAATGTATCTATAAATTGATACGTAACGGGGTTGAAGTTCGTCTACAATGGATCCCGTCACACGTGGGCGTCAGGGGTAACGAGGTGGCAGACTCGCTGGCAGCCGAAGCTCTACAGAACGGCATACCTCTCGACACGACACCGCATTATTCCGACTATCTTCCTAAAGTAAAAACCGACATTTA
>BHDV01000590.1:117693-134558 GCA_005406045.1 Adoxophyes honmai
TAAGTTCCATCGACACGCCCCATCACTAACGTGAACTGTCATGGCTCATGTCAGGGATCATGTCTCGCCGATTGTCCTATAGTGACAGTTTATTTAGTCGAAAATGACACCCACTTTTTTTTCATATAATAATTTAAAATTTTATTTATGCAAATAAGCTCCTAAGTGCAGTTTTATACGTCATTTTCGAGTCAACCAGCGATAACGTACCTTGTGTTGGCCACCCCCGAATACCTCATTTAGTCGAAATTGACACCCACTTTTTTTCGTACCTTATCTTGTGTTGGCTACTCCCGAATTTGACAGTCTAGTCAAATTGACACCCACATTTTTTTTCATACCGTATCTTGTGATCGCTGCTCCCGAACTTATTTAGTCGAAATTGACATCCACATTTTTTCATATCGTATCTTGTGTTGGCTACTCCCGAATACTTTATTTAGTCGAAATTGGCACCCACTTTTTCTTTTCTTAGCGTATTTTATTTTGGCTACTCCCGAAAGTCCCGAACACTTTATTTACTCGAAAATGACAACCCATATTTTTTCATGTCGTATCATGTCTTGGCCATTCCCGATGAAGAAAGACTTACTTTTAAATGACAGATAATGTTTTCTGCCTCATGCCGAATTCAATCGCAAATGAAGAAACAATAGGCATATTAAAATTAGCTCAACTGCTATCTGATGCGAAATATCGACAGCTGTATTGGCGGTATTTTATACCGTTGCTCTTTGTTGTAAATGCATGCATTATACTATACATGTATATCATAGGATTAGTTACGCTCTCGTTACGGTGTTTAAATGTTACTAAATCCAATCCTGTGTATGGCGACACTTGTTCTGTCGATTAAAAATGTCAAATTAGGTCATGTTTTTAAGCTTCTATCAAATTAAAAAAGGTTTTTAGTTCTCGAAATTATTTTGTTACGCGATGACCTCACCTATTTCATTGCAAATATTACAATGAGCAGCAAAGATCAATCAGCATAGATAACGAAAAGCAGTCTGATCGGATAGCAAAAACCATGACTAACCCGGATGAATGCCTGATAAGCAATTAAACAACTAGTTCTAGCGTCTATGTCTGATAACCTTAATGAAAGAAATAAAAAGGCAAAGATACAATCAAATATTTTAAGACCATTAGTTGCAGATGTTATCTTTAGTTCCATGGTTCAAAAACCGATACCATCACGTTCACGGCTATTGATCCCTTAATGGCCCATTAGAATATTAATAACACGATATATTTAGACAAAAGTAAATAGAAACGTCAAAATGTGTTTTTATTTCAATGTGAACTAAAGAGGTCATTAACATTGGCGTATTAATAAACGTTTCGTAAGTTGCATCCAAAATGACGTGTCGAAATTAATGGTTAATTTAGAATTAGGGTCGTTTAAATGTTTGTTTTCGTTGTCCGTCAATGCCAAGGGCGAGAACTTGTTTTTATTTTGTAACAGCTTATTGAACGCGTGCATAATAAATTAAGCCTTAACGTTGTTTGTGATATTTTTAACTTGAAATAAATAGCTTTGTTGCAACATGCCTCTCGTAATACTGCGGTTTATGGTTAACATCAGACAGATAGGATAAAAACAAACCTTGCACAGTAATATTCTTAATACTTACAGGATGTGAGTCTCTGTGACAGTTTTTAGAAAAATATACTTTCAAGTAAGTTAGTCGGAAAACACTTTATTGCGAAATACAGCCGAAATAAATTCAAAATAGTGAGGTGCAAAGACGAACTTATTTTTAAAGGATCTTATAGCCAACCTTTAAGAAACAGAGAGGAAACTAAAGTATTCACACCAATTAAGTTTCTCGTGACAGCGAAGTGGTAACATACCCAAAAAGTCTCGCAAAAATGCCTTTACTTTACAGTCTATTTGTCTGAATATTTAATTTAAAACTGTTTGGTTTACTAGAGATATGAAAAAGACAGATACTGTGTGCTGTGTGGGCATTATGTCATTTTCTATCTCTGGGAAATTATAAGTACCTAGTACTAATAGTAATCACGGTATTTTTTAATTACCTCTCGACGTTTCGGCCGCGTTACAGCGACCGTGGTCACGAGTTGACTGAAGCGTAAACATAAATATGTGTGAGAATCACGAAAGTTTAAAACAGTAACTAATAGTAATGTAGTACAATACCCGAAATCTGACTTGGCAATATTTTACGTAGCGGGGTTGAGTTCGCATATCGTTTTTTCCATCCCACTTACTTAAAATCTTGCAAATGCCGGGGACAGCACTCGATAAGGGCAAAATCTGATTGATCGCATATCCCTCTCTTAGCGTCCAAAACCCAGCATAATAGGAGCACCTTTTGGCATGCTCTTTGCTGAGCTGCTCTCTGGCAGCTTCCCTCTCTCCGGTAAGCAGTAGAGCCCGTCTGAGGCCAACTGCTACAGTCCATTAAAATACCTAACCAACAAGAAAATCATTTTCGATACAAGCATTTTTTGCACTTTGTACTTCGTTATCATCCACTCTAGATTATGTGCACCAGATTTCAAGTTAATCAGACCAATCGCTGAAGAGTTCCCGTCATCGGAGACATTCCCGGCTGGGCCACCAGAAGTGCACTACCGGAATATTGTATTGTCATCCAAGTTACGTTGGTATACCAAGTTTCAGCTCAATCGGTCTATTGGAAGTCGTTCAAATCTTCCTTGCAAGATTTGTAAACATACAAACATACATAAGTGAAGTTAAATAAAAGCTTGTTAAGGTATACTTTAGGCGACAGGTTAGGAACCTGTCACTATTGTACCTGCCACCTCAAAACCTAAAAAAATATGCTGGAAGTGGCCTCAAAACGTGAAAAAGGTACTATGTAGCGTTTTGTGTGCTCTGCCTACCCCGTTTAGGAATACAGGCGTGATTGTATGTATGTGTGTATGTGTATGTATGTAAAAATCGATAACTTTGTCTTGTAGGATCACGATCGAGGTGGTCCGCGCTTGCGGCAAGGCGTGCGTGGTGAAGCGGCGCTTCGGCCAGGCCGGCCTGCTGGTGCGCCAGGGGGTCGCGCTCGCGCGCCGCGAGTTCGGAGCTAAACACCCGCGCTACGCTGCTGCACTGCTTGACTACGGGTTCTACCTGCTGAACATTGACTCTATACCCCATAGCGTCGCCGTATACGAGGTCAGTGACGCTACAACTATAGCATAACTGGTACTAATGTACCGCGCCTTAGCTAGTTCGGCGCCAAGCACTCGCGCTGCTCGACTACGACTTCTACAGCCTTCTACGGAAGTACGAAACTAGTAGAACTACGGAAGTAACAGAGGGCCCGCTGATACTCGTTCGCCGCGGCCCATTCGGCCAATCATAGTTTTTAAGCTGGGATACGTGTTAGCTTCCCATGCGGCAACAGAATAGCACTAATAGGCTAAAGTATAGTTCATATAGAATTGGTACCTAATGTATTGGCTACATTTTTTTATCTATTCAATAAAACTAAATTTAGGGAAATAGGTATTAAAGATTATGTATTTTACTTTACATCGGGTACTAAAAATAAATACATTTTCTTCGTTATTAATATAGCAGCGAACTCTTCTCTTAATGGTTCCTATCATCTTCTGAACAGTGTTTTTGTCAATATTTTTGATGTGTTAATTCCACGTGGGTCGCAATGAATTGAGGTCTTTGACCATTTTACCACTCTTCTTCGACTTGCTTTTCATAATTGCCCAATAATTCTCGATTGGGCCAAACTGGGAGCAATTTGGCGGATTCATATTGCGGGGAACATAATCCACGTTATTATTTTCGTACCACTCTAATACCTTCCTGGAGTAGTGGCAGCTAGCTAAATCTGGCTAAAATTTAACAGGAAGCCGGTGGTTACGAATGAAGGGCAGAACACGTTTTTGCAGACACTCTTTCATATAAACATCCAACGTCATAGTTCCAGATGTCACGAAGGCCTTGGTTTTAAGATCACAGCTACAGATTCCTTGCCAAATCATATGTTTTTTTGCAAATTTCTCCAAATTTATGAACTTGTATTATTCGTCAACATTTCCCCTCGTATCAGCCAAGTAAAATTTTGAGCCAGGTAGTTGTTTGAAATCAAGTTTCACATGTTTCATCGTCCATCAAAAAGCACCCTTTGAATTTGGTCAAAACTTTGTCGTACAACAATCGAGCTCGATTTTTAGCTAGTACGTTCTGATTCATGGTACGATTTGGCTTTTTAATAGCTCGATAGCTCTTGTAGCCCGCTCGAAAACGAATACGTCTCACAGTACTGCGACATTTCTTGAACTTACGGGTCAGTCCTAATCAGAGGGGCCTGGGTTTTTTAAATAGTTCTCAACACGTTTTTCTTCAGTTCTGTATCCTTGGTACCAGATTCACGTTTGACCTGTGCCTTCCTATCGAAGGACAAGGCATCCTTGTACCGTTTTATAACCCTACAAATTGAACTTTTGTGAAGATTCAGTGCCTTAGCTACCTTTGATCCAGATTACGAAGGATTTTCCGTGAATTTGTTCGCCATCAGTTTTCTCACTTTGAGTTCCATTACAGAAAACTTTCAAATAAATTGAGCGAGGTCTACAAAATACCCACAATTTAAACATCGAAATATTGTCAACAAATTGTAATTGTCACTTTTGAATTTAGAACATAGGTTTTTTTTTATCAGATTTTTTTGTTTGTGCCAATTCTATATGAACTGTACTTTAGTAGACAAAAAAAATATTTTGTCAGATAGATTACTAAAAAATATTGTACACATATTTTTTCTTTTATTTGACAAACGAAAAATGAAGATAATACAGCGCTTAAAAGTTTTACTGAGGCAAGACGTCACAAGCTCTACTCCGAAAGTTTGATGATTTATAACTTTGTCGATGTTTAGTCATTTGAAAGAAAATATATTTGTGTCATATTTGTCCATAATCTAACGATCGGACTAATTAGAATTACATTTTTTAACAATCCTATTTTCTCATAGGAGGCGCTGGCGACGCTGCGGCGCGTGTTCGGGCGCAGCAGCCTGCACGTGGCGACGGCTCAGGAGGACCTCGCCTACGCGCTCTACGTGCTGGAATACTCCTCGGGACGGTTCTACAAGGCCCGGGACCACGCCGAGCGGGCCATACGCATCATAGAGGTGAGACACAGCAAGGAGACTCGTGACAAGGCGTGACGCGCTAAAGATAGGTTACGACGCGCTAAAAGCCGGTCGCAAGGCACTAAAGGCCGGTCGAGGAGCACAGCGACATACCAACGCTAACCAGCTGCTATCTATCTCTGTCGCACGCGGGTAGTAATGTTGACGCTCGGCGCTTGTTTGGGAAAAGCAGCCTGCACGTGGCGACGGCGCAAGAGGACCTCGCCTATGCGCTCTACGTGCTCGAGTACTCCTCGGGACGGTTCTACAAGGCCCGGGACCACGCCGAGCGGGCCATACGCATCATAGAGGTGAGACACAGCAAGGAGACCCAAGTGTCAAGGAGAGACGCGCTAAAGATAGGTTATGACGCGCTAAAAGCCGGTCGCAAGGCACTAAAGGCCGGTCGAGGAGCACAGCGACATACCAACGCTAACCAGCTGCTATTATCTCTGTCGCACGCGGGTAGTAATGTTGACGCTCGGCGCTTGTTTGGGAGAAGCAGCCTGCACGTGGCGACGGCGCAAGAGGACCTCGCCTATGCGCTCTACGTGCTCGAGTACTCCTCGGGACGGTTCCACAAGGCACCGGACCACGCCGAGCGGGCCATACGCATCATAGAGGTGAGACACAGCAAGGAAACTCGTGACAAGGCGTGACGCGCTAAAGACAGGTTTCGACGCGCTAAAGTCCGGTAGTGAGTTAAAGCCCGGTCACGGAGCACAGTGACATTCGAGTGCTGATGTGGATCTACAAGGCGCGAGACCAAGCTGAACGCGCACAGCTGGCTTAGCACGACAAGGCGCGAGATAGACCTGTCACTATCTAACTATAAGTCAATAATTTTAAACAAAAAAAAACCGACTTCAAATTAGCAATATTTTGAAAAGATTCTGTTTACTGAATGTAAAATCTTGACTTCATCAACAAATTACCGAAAACGCCGTACATCTCCATATAAAATTTGAAGAGTTCCCTCGATTTCTCCAAGATTCCATCATCAGATCCTGGTGTCGTGCCAATGGGACCAATTTCGAGTTATACCCTATCGATTAAAAAAAAAATTTGAAAATCGGTTCACGGGTCTCCGAGCTATCGAGTAATTAGGTCGAATTGAGAATTTCCTCTTTTTGAAGTCGGTTAAAAAGACACGTGTCAATGCGTGACGTGCTAAAGGTAGGGTTGCCAACTATACTGTTTTGAACAGTATTATACTGTTTTTCCCTAAATTATACTGTTTACTGTTTGACAAAAAAAAAGTATACAAAATACTGTTTTCAGCATCAAGTCAACATTATCAATAACATCAACAATAAATAAGTAAAATACTGTTCGTTTTTCCAAAATACTGTTCAATAATCTTCATAGACCTAAATATACTTTATTTCTTATAAAAAAAGTTGGCAACCCTAGCTAAAGGTCGGTAGCGAGCTAAAGACCGGTCGCGGAGAACAGCTATATTCGAGCGCTGACCCGCTGCTGTCTATCTCTGTCGCACGCGCGCAATATTACTATATTGCCGCTCGGCGTATGTTCGAGAGAAGCAGCCTGCACTCGTCTCGTCTCGCGCTTGGTTCTGTGCTAGCGTAAATACCTACCCATCCTTACTAATATTATAAGTCAGAAAGTGAGTTTGTTTGTTTGTTTGTTCCGCTTTCACGCCGTAACTACTGAATCGATTCCTTTGAGATTTTGCAGACATAAAGATAGAAGTCCGGATTAAATAATAGGGAAAAAATTGATGTTCCCGAGGGAAAACAAAAATATTGTTTGCTTGATAGATCGATATCAATCGATGATCAATCGATAGATGATAGATCGATGGCGCTGTGTCGTTTGAAACGAGAAGTTTTCTTATAGTTGTGCTTTATACCGCAATATAACCGAGTTCGACGCGGGCGGAAAGCTAGTATTAAAATATATTTCAAATTCTTCTTGGCAACGAGGGTCTTTCCGAGACTCTTAAAAGTTTTCTTAGGGATCCTATCGCAAAGACCAACGTTTTAATTGTTGACCTGATTAATTGCAGACGCTGGTGCCGTCCGACCACTTGCTGCTGGCGTCGGCCAAGCGCGTCAAGGCGCTCATCCTGGAGGAGATCGCGCTCGACACGCCCGCCGCGCAGGAGATGCGAGGTACAGCCCTTACTAAGGCTAAGCGCGCACTACGACTTTTTGTCGCGCGACAATTTTGTCGCAGAAATGCAACGTAAGGCTAAGAACGTACTACGACTTTTTGTTGCGCGACAATTTTGTCACAGAAATGCAACGTAAGGGTTTATGTCATCGCGCGCACTATGATGAAAAAATCAGTATGGACAGCGCTATTTTAAAATCGTGTCGCGCGACAAAAAGTCGTAGTGCGCGCTTAGCCTAACAGCTCTCACTGCTAGCAAAAGACATCACTATAAAAGTCTTAGGACTTACATCCTTTACTATTGGCAGCTGAAGTCCGACGACCTCGTAAATGATGGTCCGTGGGAACGAGACGGGGGCGAGGTAGCGCGTCACAGCGACGCAATGTTACTTCCCCTATCTTTCCCAGGGACGGTCGCGCACGAGATTGTCGGATTTAACACACGCTAAGACAAGTCTTCTTCGTAGTAACATTTTGTTCCGCTCTCAGCAAAAAGGCGAATACTAAGTAAACTGGAACGGCCGGTCCATACTAAATCCCTTGGAAGTTTTGCTCTATAATATAAGTAGTTAAAAAAAAACGAGCTGAGGACTTTAATTAAAAAAAAAAACTTAATTGATTCCCTTGTGTCACGATAGTTACCCATATATTTTGTAGAGGTAATTTTCCATACACAGCCTCTGTGACAGAAGAATCGATCGTGATTTATTTATATTGTTTAAAATGTCAAGCCGTATCACTGTGACTCACGTAGAACAAGCTAGCTGGACAAAAACAAAATTGACCTATCTAGAAATCCTTAATAAGGTAATTACTATATTAGTTGGTGATAGCATTGGCAGGTATTGTTTTGTCGTAGATCATTTTCAACACGACTAATAAGGGTAAGTGTATAGAATAACAACGTTCAGTGCCCTAATTTAGTTGCATTTTAGCTTCTATTGCGATTAAGTGTCATTGCCAGATTTCACAAGTTTCGGTTAATTTTTGTGATGGATTCTACTATTAAGGGTAAGTACTATATTATAGGTCACTTTATAAATATATTATTCTCCTTTTACTCGAAAAAAAAAGTCGATAACTTATAATTTTACGAAATAATGACCACAATTTGGCATTCATTGGACTGTAACTAAAAACCCCCCCTTCACCCCGACTTGATTTTTTTTACGGAGTAGCCACATCTATTTAGGTTATGATAAATGTTATTCATTTTTGCTCCTTTTTTGCCCAACTTACTTTTATTAATTTTTTTCAGAAAGGAGTCGTACAGTTTCGAAATTATTATTTTTTTGAAAATTGGACCAAACATTCAAAAAATTAGCGAAATGATACACAATTCGCTTATGTTTTCAAAATACAACATTTAAGCGGTATAATGGTGTAGTCTGTTAAATATATAAATACCGTGATTTCCCGATTTTCCATGAAACTTACAGAAATATGGGAGAATTCACGAAGAAACCGAGAACGCTTCTTAGCGAACAATATGTAGTGGTTTCAAGGTGACTTGACATTAAACGTTTTTTGTGATCAAGTTGAAGAATGCTGTAGCACGAAAGAACATGAACTGGGCTCTGGGCGACCGACTACAGCCTTCGATAATGCGAGTTCAAAACTTCCAAAACGTTCGTAGATATGTTGAAGATTTGATCATGTCACGAACACCTAAAGAACTGTTAGTCGCTGCTGAAATATCATCTAGGTTATCTGGAAAACGAAACGTCGATAAATTAATTAAAGAAGTAAGTGAGACTGAAAAAGTTAGTGGCCGACATCCACTGTCCCGAGAGTGCAGTAATCAGGGGTAAGGTGTCTGACAAGTGATGAGGCATTGGCGTATTTACGTGTATTCCAAGTCTACGTCTCACTCTTATAAAGAAACTTTGGAAAACGTCAGCTTACCTAGGTTTCATTCGGATTAGTTACGTTTTGATTTATAGATTACCTACATGTAATTAATTTCACTAAAGTTGCATTTTTCTTAATTTAAATATTATAATCTCGTAAATTATCGCATTTTTACCCTTAAATAAAATAAATCCTATGAAGAAAAGAGAAAACTTACTATATTACTCATTTAAACCTGGGAAATCACTATTAGCAACTAAGAACAATTACCAACTTAAACTGACCTCGATCCCAATAGTACAAGTAGGTGACAAGAGATCAGGTTATGTCGGTGGTGTTTGACATAAGAAGTATAACTAAAATTGTAATTTTTCTCACATTATATGATAAACCATATCAAAATGCTACATTTAACTTAATTCAAAAAGCTCAAATAATTTTGTCCAGCTAGCTTGTTCTACACGGATCACTGTGCGTATGGGTCTTTCCGGGTTCAAACGTTAATACGAGTCTCATTCCGAGTAAAATTGGTCGCAACAACAAGTAATTAATTGCGTTTTGTCGTCCCCAGAGCCGTCGCTGCTGGAGGAGTCGGAGGCGCTGCACAAGGCGGCGCTGGCGCTGTCGATGATGGCGTTCGGCGAGAACAACGTGCAGACCGCCAAGCACTACGGGAACCTCGGCCGCCTCTACCAGAGCATGCACAAGTTCCAGGTACGGAATTACACTCGCTTCACTCGCTATGCCAGCTGTAGCAGCCAGTTAGCGCCCCACTTCTTTGTAGTGGCAGTTATAGGGTCTGCGCAGACGACAGACTATCCGTGACGCACTTTTTAGTCTGGAAATAGAACCTATGCAATTATATGTAGTAAAGCACACGACGCACAAGTCTGGCGCACAATGCATACAATCCATGCAGACTTTTTGTGCGCCGCAGACTCGATCGCACAAAAAGTTTGCCGTCTGTGCTGGCCCTTATTGGGAAGCCGTGGGTAGTTTCTGCCAAGATTCTCGCGGGGCATTCTTCTTGGTAATTACAAGGTGACCGGAAAATTATATTTTACCCAGTTGTCGAGTATACGCGTCTAAAAGCCCTGAAGTTATTTTACGGAATTTTCTTTAAAAAAAATACTAAAGTCTGAAAAGATTGCTTAGCCTTTTGTACACCGGCTCTTAGTTAACCGCGTAGCATCGCATTGTCGAACGATTGCATGTGCGTACGCGCCGACTAAATGGACTTTTAGGCTAAGCGCGTACTACGACTTTTTGTCGCAGAAATGCAACGTAAGGGCTTATATGTCATCGCGCGCACTATGATGAAAAAATCAGTATGGACAGCGCTATTTTAAAATCGTGTCGCACGACAAAAAGTCGTAGTGCGCGCTTAGCCTTATACGGGGTAGGTAAGACACAAGGCACAACGACCTAAAAAGTTATGAAACATTCGCCTCCCACTAGGTAAATAGCGAAAATTTTCAAGAAATACAATAGAGGTTTTCAGACTCGCATAACCGACAACTAGTTAAAATATTTATGTTTAATTTCCGGCCATTCTGTGTAGTTTATCTCATGCCCTACTCGCGCCCTGTCTTGCAAAGCAGCGGTCACACTCAAAAACTGTACCACGCATTGAAGACCTTTTTCCTCGTATTTAACCGACTTCAAAAAAAGGAGGAGGTTCTCAATTCGTCGGGATCTTTTTTTAATTTTTTTTTATGTGTGTTCGCTGATTACTCGAAGACGCCTGGACCGATTTGGAAAATTCTTTTTTTGTTTGAAAGGGTATAGTTTCCAGGTGGTCCCATTGTCAGCATATCTTGACCTGATGATGGAATATGAGGGAAATCGAGGGCAACCCTCAAATTTTATAGGCACAAGTAATGTTTTTAGTACATTTTTCAAAGCTACACCAGTATTTACGTTTGGCAGTAAAAAAAAATGACTGAGCTGATGATGGAAGGTCAACTCCTTAATGCTTAGGAGTTAAAAGATAATTCTTTCAATACTGAATGCACCTGCAGACTGGAAATTATAATTTCAGTAATTAGTCAGGCCTGCTGGTGATAGAAGGTCACCGTCATTAGACAAATGCTTTCAGTTTAGCCCAAATTTGAAGTCGGTTTTTTTTTCGTTTAAAATTATACACGTAAACTGTTGGTTCCAGGACGCGGAGAGCATGCACCTGAAAGCCATCGCGATCAAGGAGGAGCTGCTCGGCGCCGAGGACTACGAGGTGGGGCTGAGCATCGGGCACCTGGCCTCGCTCTACAACTACCACATGCAGCAGCACCACGCCGCCGAGACGCTCTACCTGCGCTCCATCGCCATCAGTGAGTGGCTCTGCCTACATGTGTAGTATATGTATACTACAATTTATACTACGCCTGTATTTCTAAGTGGAATAGGCCAACGCCGAACGCTACATAAACAAAACCATGATTTCACGTTTCGTGGAACTTCAAGCATATTTTTTAAGTTATAATTACCGTACGTTTCCTCAGATGTGTTGCGACACTTACTCGTTCCATACTGTACCCGAAGTATCATTATTAACCTTTTGACCGCCAAAGACGCCATATCACGTCATCGCAAGTCAGTGCCCGTGACGCCACGACGCACAGAGAAGTATTTGACCCTAAAAGTCGCGCAAAAATATTTTTTGTTCTTTTATAATTTTATATTACTTGTTTAATGGTTTTAAACGTAGGTTAGTGTATTTCAGTGAAAAAAATTATAAAATTATAATTATAAATGTTATTTATTCGTAATTTTCCATGTTATCGTCATCATTTTCTATATTTAGATAACAAAAATGTCGTTTACATCAAATAAATTTAAGACATTGAACATTAAACTACCATGAAATTCAGTCATAATAAAAATTTACGGATAACTCACGTTTTAAATCAAGTTTAGCTCGACATGTTTCGGGCTAATTCGTCTAGCCCGTCTAGCCCCTCTATTCGCGCGACTGCTCGTGCTCCATGTTAGCAGATACCATGGAGCACGAGCAGTCGCGCGAATAGAGCGGTGGCGCGCAGTGCGCGTTTGGTAGCAGCAGCCGCCGCGGCTCCTAGATGAATGGTTACGAATTAGCCCGAAACATGTCCAGCTAAACACGATTTCAAACCTGAGTTATCCGTATATTTTTCATTAAGACTTCAGTCGAAAGGGTTTCTTCTTTTTAAATTTGCTCTTCCTCATCCCTGTCAGAAGAGGGTCTGACGTCAAAAGCAACCTGTTTAGCACATCATGGTTGCATTCTACTGTTTAAAATTTTCAGGAATAATCCAGTCTGTATGTCCGAATATATTTATTACGGGCTTCTGCCGCTTCTTTGGAGAGTTGACCGATTGGCAGAATTACCTCTCTTATTAGGGCTGCTTCATGTCGCAACACCTTATGCGATGTCGGTGTCCCGGGTTTCTGCTTAAGTTTGTATGTACTATGTAGCATTTAGTGTGCTCTGCCTACCCCGTTTGGGAATACAGGCGTGATTGTATGTATGTATATGCTTAAGTTCGTGTCGTACAATCGACAATTTCTGGTTAATTTCAGTGATGTTTTGGTCATGTTCGGAATAATGACTTAGAACCTCTAACTCTAAATTTTTCGTTGAAGTTTTTAGCACCTCAGCTTTCCATAATAGCCCATAAGTAGTTTCTGGTTAATACCCTCATTCCAGAAGAGCCTATATTAATAAAAAAACATTTTAATGAAATTCTTGATAAATCTAATTTTCATAGCCTATGGACTAAAAAAATCGCTAATAATTTAGGGGTGGATTGGGGTGGCTGCATTTTGCTTTTCATTACTTTGGTGGGTCTATTCTATAAAATGTTATCAAATTTTAAGCTCAGAAATGCACAGAAATACTTTAAAACCTTTACGATATCTGGAGATGTGTGTTTTTATTAGCATTTGCAAAGCTTTACCATTAGCCGCCAAATAAAACGAGTAAATAATTAAAATTAATGTAAAACTTAAGTTTTATATAAAGCATATACCTGCTTGTACTCAATCCATAATAGAAATTTACACAAAAACCACTTTAACGCCATAAAATTAATATTTGAAAACAGTAAAGTTTTGAGTGTATCGAACAATCACACGACCACGTTTGGCGAACGGTAATTTCCGACTTCCTTCATACAGCTGGTAAAAGATTCACGCGAACCATATTGGTTCTATCGTTTGGAGAGGTTTCCTGACTAATGAAAAATTACAGTAAAAAGGTTGTAGTGCTAATATAAAAAAAATGCATTTTGCGCGACTTTTAGGGTCAAATACTTCTCTGTGCGACGTTAAATGGTGCGTCGAAGTTATTGCGAAAGAACTGAAATATAAAACGCTGCAACATTTTTTCTAGGTTTACTTTATTTATAGGCAGTGTAAGTTATTTTATACCTAATTTAAATAAAATGATACAGCACCATTCGAAAAAAAAACAAGCATTATCTAAGAGCCGACTCACGTCTTTGGCGTTAGGAGCACAGCGTTTCACTTCGCGCCTTGGCGGTCAAAAGGTTAAGATCAAGACAATTATTGTCTAACGCATTAAAAATCTACAATGGATTGAAATTATCACTTAACATCATCGCAACCAAAACTCATACCCATATTTGAATTTTGACATTTAAACCAAATTGAACGAACTATCGCAATAATCGATAATCGTAATCTAGTTTTTTACACACTTTACCGAGACGCTTGAGACCTAGATCGCTTTCCTCCGTCAAACCGATGTACATTTTAGTACGATAGACAATAGCCCTGCAGGTCTGGTGAGTCTAATGTTAACCTGTGCTGTTTTTGGTTCCCCCTCAGGCCTGAAGCTGTTCGGGTCGCGCTACTCGGGGCTGGAGTACGACTACCGCGGGCTGGTGCACGTGTTCACGCAGCTCAAGCGCCACGACCGCGCCGACCACTACTCCGCGCTGCTGCAGCACTGGCACGGTAACACGCACCTTACCATGCTGCTGTATTATACTACTAAAGCCCGGTGACACACTTGCCATAGCACAGAATAATATTACTAAAGGCCGGTAACACACTTACCATAGCACAGAATAATATTACTAAAGGCCGGTAACACACTTACCATAGCACTGAATAATATTACTAAAGGCCGGTGACACACTTACCATAGCACAGAATAATATTACTAAAGGCCGGTAACACTTGCCATAGCACGGAATAATATTACTAAAGGCCGGTAACACACTTACCATAGCACAGAATAATATTACTAAAGGCCGGTAACACACTTACCATAGCACAGAATAATATTAATAAAGGCCGGTAACACACTTACCATAGCACAGAATAATATTACTAAAGGCCGGTAACACACTTACCATACACAGAATAATATTACTAAAGGCCAGTAACACACTTACCATAGCACTCACATGTTCTAGAGCCCGTGACCTCAACTCGTGGAACGCTTATTTTGTGTTTCCTATTTCAGTAGTAGTGCATTAGTGTATTATTTACAGAGCTTCGCGAACAATCCAAGGCGGAGCCGCAGCCCGACCTGGGGGCCGAAGAGGTGCTCCCGCTGCACGAGCTCCGCGCCAAGCTGTTCGCGCCCAACGACTGAGCGCGCGCTCAGCAACACAAGTGCATCCATCGTGATCTAACGTTAACACTCGCGTAGACTGCTCTCGAGTCAGCCCGTGCACTACGTGTCCAGTATTTATAAGGGAAACTGCACAAATCGTTAGGGACCGCGGCTCGGGACTTGACGGCGTATCGGACTGTGAGTGAACGCGAACCACTTTCAAACACTTGTGCTCCGTGAGGGCGCGTGAGCTGGGTGTCGCTCGAAAAATCAATTTCAGATTTGTGTGATTTTTCGTGTACATTTGTAACTATACCAAATTTTATCAGGCTTTAAAGATGATCTCTCTCGACTTTTTGCTTTCTGCGATTCGGCACCCTGCGGAGTTCCGCCCTCCGCGACCTGGCTGTGATGTTTTGGACGTGGTTCGACTTAGGAGATGAGCTACTCGGATTGTCAGAGCAATAGATATAATGGCAGCTGTCTAAGAGCTTATGTTCCTCATTCTAAGTGATTTTCATTTGTATATCCAATTGTATACTCTATATAAAGTGTAGAAATAGTTTTTTCGTTGTTTTATAGCTTATTTTTTTTAGTTGTAGCATATTTACTGTACGAAGTGAACATTATTGAATACTGTTTAAAATAATTTACATTTGTTTTTATTTCTTGCCAATAACCGATGTAGTCTCGTATTGAAATTTAGTGTAATAGATAATCTTTATTACTTATATTTACAATTGAGAGGTTAGCAAAGAATTTATTATTTTATCAGACATTTTAATGGTTAACTTCAGTAGTAGGTCTTGTTGTGTTAGCTGAACAGTATTTTGTAAGCTGTTGCCACTTACGTTTAGTAGCGTGTTGTTGCGATGTATAGAAAGGAAATATATAACATATCTACGAGCATTGACAGACACTAGTACTTACATAATGCTTAGCACATTAATGAGATAATATAACTGTATATAAAAAAATCGCAGTAAGTTAAGGATTTATTTTCATACATTCTCAGCTTGACCGTGTATGGGACTTGTTAGTTGACCGTGAATGGCTGTTGTGTACGTCGAAATTGCAAGTAAATAAGTTTTACGACGAGTCTGCTTTTAATTTGAAATTATCTCCCACTCACCCTAAAATTAACGATAATTAATTATTGTACGAAAATAAAATATGAAGTAGGTTTATCAAAATAAAAGAATTGGGTATTATTATAGACAAAATTTAATTAAAGGTAAAGTATACAATGAATAAAGCTACCTTTCAAGATCTAACAATACAACAAAGGATGGAATGCAATGTTCAACAATTTAAACATTTCTATAATTTCGTAATAGCCATTGTAACAATATAAAATAAAATACTATATGTAATCTCAATAAATCAACAATTCCAAGGCACTGCATCGTAGGTATTCGACAAACGAATTTTATTACAACTATCGCGATTCACAAGCACAAAAGCTTACAATTGACAATATTCGAGAATTCTATCATAACGATTGAATCTGATTTAGACACTTATAAAAATATTAAATTAGATACAACAGAATGGTTGATCGTAGGGCGCCTGGACGGCTCACGCGGGGCTGATGAGCGCGACGAGGGCTCTCTTGTAGTCTCCGGACGTCTCGCCCTGCTGCCGGGCGCGTACGGTTAGCGGTGGACGGTGGACGGTGGACGGCGACAGCATGCGGGAGACGCGGACTCATTAGTAAGGTGCAATGTTGAGTATAGCGTGGTATTCGTTAGCGACGCGTAGTGAAAGAAGCAGATAACTCGGTAATCTTCTTAGAGTTGTAGTCCCCGATAAGTTAGAAGGCATTTTTTTTGTGGGGGTAAGTTGACGCATTGCTTTTACCTAGAAAAATCGATGGACGAACATACCCCCACCACAAAACATTTCGCCATCAACTTGACGGGGACTAATAGTTATGGCTTTCGACGTTGATACATTAAATACTTCTGTACTCTCAAATTGGGTAGGCGAGCATAATTCATAGTCAAAAATCATGAATCTACGCAGCCACATCTAGCTTATTTTTAGGTTAATAGGCTCTCCTTTCTAGAAAGTACTTTTCGATACCATAACTTCCATGGCTACCGACTAATTTTCGCTGCGCTTGCTACCAGGGATTGTACAACCGGTTAAATTGAATACCGATATATAAA
>BHDV01000593.1:0-12110 GCA_005406045.1 Adoxophyes honmai
ATTTTTTTTTTTTCGTTTTTTTCCTACCGCCGCAACACTGTGCGGCGCACTTTTTTGTGCGATTGAGTCTGCGGCGCACAAAAAGTCTGCATGGATTGTATGCGTTTTGCGCCGGACTTTTGCACGTTGTGTGCATTACTGCATATAATTGCTTAGGTTAGGTTATATTTTCACAGACTAAAAAGTGCGTCGCGGCTAGTATGTCGTCTACACAGCACCTAAGTAGCGATTAATAAGCTATTACACGATGTTTATTAGCCTTTTTGCCCACAGTACGATAAGGACCGCTACGTGCAGTACGGCATAGTGGCCTGGGGTATTGGATGCGGTGAAGACACACCCGGTGTGTACGTCGACGTCGGCAAACTCCGCGACTGGATTGACAACGAGGTCGTCGGTCAAGGCTACGACCCCTCCGTGTACACCATGGTTTAGATCTAACCTTCACCGTCTTTCGGTTTTAATTGACTACAGCGCCATCTGTTGTCAAACGTTAATAAATAACGGCGGACCTTATATTCAATTTATCGGTTTAACCTTATTAGAAAATGTGAATTTACAAACGCTTTTAATTTTATTATCTCTAGTAAATCATCGGTAAATTGAATATCGGAACCGACTAAAGTAAGTGAACTTTTTATTATTAAATCAGCATGCAATAGTAGAATAAATAATAGAATATCTTAGACTAAAAATGTTCTAAACGAGCGACATTTTCGACAACTTGTTTTCGCTTGATAGATGCGTGGCAAATTGGCAATTTAGTTGCCGGTCACACGTTGTCGCGAAAATGGCGCTTGTTTGGATGCCTATTTATATAATGACAAACTTTTTGTAATCTTCAAGCATTTTATGTTAAATAACGAAGAAAAGGGGCGGGCCCATTTTTTTCTCAGGTCCATTAGTCTTTAAATTGTGAAGTGATATCCCCTCGATTTAACTGTCAGTTTTTAGTTTTTTATTTTAATAATTCAATTACATACGAGAGAATGCTTTCGAGCGGGTGTCCCCCAGCAATAAAATGTGACATTTATAAGCATAATTTGAATGTGAAATACTCAAAGAAGGAATAAAATATATTTTTTACTAAGTCTCTTTGTTTTATTTTAACCATTTTCTTTGTAGGCATCGTGGTTATTGCCAATCGAAAAACTTTTTGGTAAAGTTGGAACTTACACAATAAGCTAGCCAGCGGTTCTTAACCTTTTTGCCTGGCGACCCAAAATTCAAAAATTTTAAAAGCCCGCGATCCAATCAAAAATTAAAAACAAATGAAGTGCAGTGATTTCGGTGTTTTTTCAAAAGGTCCCGCGGGTCCTGCGACCCATCTCAATATAGCCCGCGACCCAAATTTGGGTCGCGACCCGAGGTTAAGAAACGAAGGGCTAGACGACAAAAAAAACTATTTAGTCAGTCAGATAGATTCCCAAAAAATATTGTACACATATTTTTCTTTTATTTGACAAACGAAAAATGACGACAGCGCCTAAAAGTCTCGCGTGACGTCACGCCTAGGTACAATTTTTACCTAGGCGTAACGTCACAAGCCCCCACTCCGGAAGTTTGATGATCTACTATAACTTTGTCGATGTCTAGTTATTTGGTAAAAGAAAAAATATGTGTCACATAACATAATAGGGATGATGACAGGGTTAAAAATATATCATTCTAATTAGTCCGTAAGTTAGATTATGAAAAAAAAATAGACACATATTTTTAGTTAGCACAATACTTCGATTTATTATTATATTTCAATATTTAGCATATTTTTTCCAGTACCTTTCTGTAAATATTTTACGACTAGGTTATATTGTGGTATAAAGCACAACAAATTTTCATGTTTATATTCGTTTGCAATATTTTACAGTGTTTTAAACGACACACAGCGCCATCTCCAATGTATCCATCAAGCAAACTATATTTTTGTTTTCCCTCGGGAATATCATTTTTTTCCGGGATAAAAAGTATCCTATTATTTAATCCAGACTACTAACTTTAAGTCTGCAAAATTACAAAGCAATCGGTTCAGTAGTTACGGCTTAAAAGCGGAACAAACAAACAAACAAACAAACTCACTTTCCGATTTATAATATTAGTAAGGAAGTAAGGATTGTACGATATTTCACCACGTTTAATTGTAGCCCCTTTCTGTAGGTCTCAGTAATTAAATTTTCTGTTTCTTAAAGGTTGGCTACAAGGAATAAATCCGCCTTTATACTTTACAGTTTCCCTTGCATTTTTTTAATAACGTGTTTTTATACAATAAAATGTTTACTCACTTAGTTAAAAGCATAGGAATGAACGCCACTCGATATATATTTTTCTATCGAATAGAAACCAGGATATACAGGGAATATCTACAATGGGGTTCGACAAAGAATGTAAACTTTATTCCTCAGGCGTTTATTAACTATTTTAAACTTCAACAGCAAGTCACATTCGAACGGTATAAAATATACTTACATTAGTAACAGTGTGAAAAAAAAACAAAATAAATCTGTCTCACAATTTAATACTCCTCAAAACAAAACAATATACAGAAAATACTGAAATTATTTACAGAAAATAAATCAAAAATGATTGCGGTACACTTATGTCTACGCGGCGACCTTATTAGGTTATGGGCCCAGTTCGATACAAGACGTGCGTTAAAATGAAGAAGGTAGATCTAATTTTAACGTTACGTCTAAATCGAAGTAAGACTCACAACTCAATAGCCCCGGGTCTTTTTTTAACAAAATTTCATAAAAACATCATTTATTTGGAATGAAATTGGCACTACTATGGAGGGCACTCATTATCAAACGATTGACATTATTTAAATACTACTCAGAAGCTCAGATTTATTGTAATCGTTGTTGAAAGTAAATTCAGACTTGGTAATACTTAAGGCCTTTTACTACTGGTAACAACCCGTTCTACAGATGACACTTCCGAGCCACTGAGCTTTCCCGAAATCAAAATGACTTGAGTAATTCCTTAGTTGCATAGTCTGTTACTAGTGGTGATTTTTTAAATCGAACTCAGTTTTTTTTAGATAATCTGTGGTATTATTTGACAGCTGACGTTACCTGTCAATGTCTTGAAAAAAATAGTCTATAGAACGGGTGTATCTTACAATAAAACAGTCTAAACCTGCCTGCAAATACTTTTCTAATTCACGCACCTTCTAATATAATCTAGGAAGCTTCAACCATCTACATGTCATATAGTTATATTATCTGAAGACTGTAGGCACATGATCGGTTTATTATAAACTACTGTCACACCACTGGAGAAAACTTTTTTTTTATAATTTAATTTGTGGCAACACTGGTTTTAGGTTAGGTGTACACCGAGCAACAAAGATATCCAACTGCGTATAAATGTTAGCGCAGTAGATGTCGTTAGAATTTTGTAGTAATCACCAGCAGTGAGATAGCAGCCTAAGCATTTTAATACTAAAAGTTTTAGTTTCATATAAAATCTATGAAACAGTGCAGCACTGATAACAGTATCCAATCCAACGATTAGTCGTTACAGCTAGGTTTTGGAACGAAAAGTAGCATCAATTGATCAAAACAGATTTAAACATTTGATCTTACATTACAATAGTCTATTACTTCACTGCAAACAATTCCCCAAATGCAATTTACATTTCATATTTTACATAGCTTTAAATAGTAAACAGTTAGCATTAATGAACTACGTTTCGAATATACTTAAAAGCGTTAGAAATATTTATTGTTTTACCACTAAATTTTCAGAATAGAGGCACCAATTTTTTTTACATAATATTTTATAGGAACACTGGCTGGCCGCAGTGAATTTAATGCCTATTCGTTTTTTAAATTGAGTGAGGCCAGTCATCTTTAACGATTTAATAAATAGGTTGGTTACTTTTGAGCTCTATAGAGGTTCTATACTTAACTCTTTACTCTATGGCGATCAGGTGAGGTTTTTTTTTTATCTCGAACTGCCAGTATGCTATTATTTTTAAATACTAGCTTGATGCAGACGGTAAATAGAACAATACATCAGTCATTGTGGTTACACTACTCTCACCTGAAAGCATTCTGACTTACTCCGCAGCGTTGATAGTAATAGTCTTGCCCTTGGGGTCATCGAACCGGTCCATGGTACGGATGTCCATCATCATCATGACTCCGTAGGCCATGATGAGCAGCAGTACGAAGGTCACGAAGATGCCAGCCCAGATGGGTGCGGAGAAGAAGCCGACGCAATTGAAGGAGTCCCCAAAGACACGGGTGGTAGAGTTAAGAGGCTCGAAGAATGGTTGGATCTGTGGAGAAAGAAAGATTTTTATTTTTAGTAACATCCCAATATACAGCCAAGTGCGGGATTGATTTACAACTTTTGCTAAATAGCTTTAGACTTTATCTTATGAAGGTTCCTTTATAATTATTTATTTATTTTCATGGTTTTTTAATGAAGATGCGAGCCGTACAATATCCATGGATGGATGTCAAAAAACATGCACTCGTGACATCCCTTTATGTGTAGCGACCCTAGTGCCACCTTTCGTCGAGTAGGAGACTTCTATATCAGCTGTCAAAATCTGTTCTACATCGCGGAGACGGAGTTTCGTTAATCAGTTGCATGAATACATCTTCCAACTTTCTCTCTGTGGACTTTGGTTCCTAGGCATAACAACTGCCTGGAGAGAGATCTCTCTATTGGAGTCTTTTTCACATACATACATACATACATATTCTCACGCCTGTATTCCCAAGAGGGGTAGGCAGAGCACATGAATTCAAAAATACAACATTACTTTTTCACATATGTACAGTAATACCAGAAATATCAGTCGCATCAATGTAACTGCGCAGAATGCATTTGAATGTGTTTTAGCCAATCACAATGCAGTGTTGCGTGGGAAAATACTCCGCGCGACGCCGGCAACTCCGGCGCCCGCCAATTTGCCTGGCGAGATGAGCGAGAAAGAGAGATTGCATCTGTTATTGCATATTCTACCTTATGCTTAATGTTTTTTTATTGAATACATTCGATTTCTGTTTTGTCTGCTCGTCGGCGCGGCGGACTTTCGACAGACTTTTTAGTCTGTGAAAATAGAACCTGTGGAATTTATGCAGTAAAGCACACGACGCGCAAAAAGTCCGGCGTACAATGCATACAATCCACGCAGACTCTGTGCACCGCAGACTCGATCGCACAAAGTCTGTCCTCTGCGCTGCCCCTTATGTTAGTAGTCATAGAGAACAGACCAACTAGAGAAACAATGATGGCCACCCAGTTCCGCAAACCGTCAGTTTATTTCAACTTACAAACTGTCACAGAAACTGTAGAGCCAATAACCGTAGAGGAAAAAGCCACTGCGTTACGCGCGATATTGGGCCAGCCAATAAGAGTACAGCGAACGCCGCCATGCTTTGGCGAAATCGTCTTCGAACAAATTCAACGGCATTTTTTTTTTAAACAAATTTTTCATCTACGGACTCGTGGTCCGTACCTTGATGATTTTAGGTTTTTTTTTTAACTTAAACTGTGCGCTCCGCGTAAAGATACAGCAGTTTTACAGTAGTACGCTCTTAAAATTAATTACAAATAGTTTTTTTTTTCCTTTTTTTTCTTTTCCCTTCCCTCTCCCTTTCCTTTCTTTTCCTTTCTCATTCTTTCCTTCTATTCTTTTTTTTTATATGATTTTTTCCCCTTTCTCTCTTCCTTCTCTTTTTCAACGGCATTAGTACTCTATAGGTTCTGTCCTCTATGTTAGTGGTACACCTGTAATGTACCTTCATGTCCCTGAAGACAACAGTGCGGTTGACGTTCCCAAAGGTGACGTTCTCCGCGCACCGGTAGCTGAAGTCGAGGATAGCGTTCACTTCTAAGGCAGGCTGGAGCACCTCATCCACAGTCGGGGTGACCACAGTCAGCGAGTCTGCAAAATCACACAAAGAAATTTACTATCATACATACATACATACATATTCTCACGCCTGTATTCCCAGGAATCCCAGGGTAAGCAGAGCACATGAATTCAAAAATCCTGTGCCACTTTAGCAAATTTGGGGTAACCAGATGGTTAAACGTGATATTGCGGTGACAGGTTGATAGCCCATCGCCCTCAATACACTAACTCTTTCCCAGACCGACTCTTACGACACCCACGGGAAGAAAGGGGGAGGTGCTATTCTAACCTGAAACCACACGGGTAACTATCACTGTAACGGGTTTACTATCACACTCATAATAATCGAATACAATACATATATGTATACATACATCATACCTGTGGGATAGGAATGTGACACAGACAAAACCATGATTATGACTATATCAAGCTTCGCAGTCACTTCTAGCACAGTTTTGGGTTTGGAAACAGACGAAAGAGGTGGAATACTGACAGATTGCTAGTTTCAGAGTTTGTGAGATACAACCTGGCGACGTGGTGACAGACGGAAGTTTAAGTAATAGGGTCCCGTTTTTACCCTTTCAGTATTGAACCCTAAAAAGACTTTTTGCAAAGTTGTGAATTCTTTTTAAATGCCTGATGACAAACAGATGGACAGCAAACTCTCAGTAATAGGATCCCTTTGGCTACGGAATCCTAAAAATGAAAACTGCCCTAGGCACACAGAGCTCAACTCCTTAGTACGAGTACACCCCCTTTTTTAAATCTAATGCTCAAAATTCAAAATTCAAAATTCAAAATTCAAACACATTTTTCAGTTAGAAAAATTATTAATTGTTTGTTAGAAAATAAGGAAGTTCAAATTGATAA
This sequence comes from Adoxophyes honmai, assembly GCA_005406045.1. NCBI lineage: Eukaryota > Metazoa > Arthropoda > Insecta > Lepidoptera > Tortricidae > Adoxophyes > Adoxophyes honmai. The sequence continues at coordinate 6,746 of BHDV01000593.1, forward strand.
CATTATTGAAGACGAAAGCTGCAAAAACTACAGTTTAACTTGTTTGACGCCAGTGACACAGCGTTTGTGTCAAAAACACTCTCAATGAAACGCAGCGGGTGAATGTGTTAATCCAGTTCATCTGAAGAGGTCAAATTATGTTCATTTCTTAAATAGATAAACCATAATAAATAATTAAAAAACTTTCATTGCATGATACTTTCAAAAATCTCTATAGCAGTAGTCTGTTAAGTAAGAATCTGTGATTGGAGTAAGCTAATTAACTTCATATATTTTATAGGTTCAGATTATCATGAGCCGCCTCATCACTTGTCCCCAAACTGATCAATAGATAAGGGGTACAAAAAGAGAAACAGCAATAGTGCCATCGCAAAGCGGGATTGTTGAGCCACTTACCTATGTTTGTAACTTGGTTGTGTAATACTAATCCAAGAGCTAACATCTAGTCGGTCACATCGGTCATTGATTACACATCTAAATTGCGAACAGTGGCAAGTGGCTCAACAATCCCGATTTGTGACTGTACAGACGAACTTACTTATATAGATAAACATGATGCCCTGATGAATCAAACCAAGGATTTGAAGCTGTTTAGTTTATTTATTGTCAGCTTTTCTAACGACTGGGCTATCTGGCCTCCAAGGATTGCAGATTGCTCAACAATGCGTAATGATAAATTAAATAGTTATGATACATACAGGCGGAGATGGCGGGACGACCTTGACGTGTTCTTGAGTGATTGGTGGGAGGTTTCGAAAGACCGAGAGGAATGGAGATCATGGGGGGAGGCCTTTGCCCAGCAGTGGGACACAAATCCAGGCTAATAATAATAATAGAAAAATAATGATCAGATCATCAGGCCAAGGTTTAGGTATGCTTTAGGCGACAGGCCAGCAACCTGTCACTATTCTTACTCTTCCATCTTCGCAAACCTAAAACAATGCTAGATGGCTGCAAAGCGTGATATAGTCATAATCATGGTTTTATCTATGTCATGTTTTGTATGCTCTGCCTACCCCATTAGGGAACACAGGCGTGATTGTATGTATGTATGTACATCAGGCCTGTATTCCCAAATGGGGTAGGTAGGGCACAAGAAACCCTACATAGACAAAACCATGACTAGGCTTAGGACTTTTGGATGCTCGCCGTGGTTCTAGAATGCATGGAGTAGCCATTATCTTAAATATTTTTGACAACGTCAAATCAAAGTGTAAAAGTAAGTGTCATGATTTATGCCGATATATCAGTATCTAATTCATTTTATCACAACTCTACACAAGTTACAGTACCTCATCGGAGTTTCAATAGTGGTGTATAAAAAATACCTATTAGCTGCAAGAAGATATTTTAGTTTTAATTAAATTTAGTAAATTATTATGTTTAAGCTAATACATATTTTACTAAACTATTTTTTAGACTTAGCAAAAAATCTTACTGGAAATTTTAACATAAATGGCGACTCCATTGAAGCCTAACCATGACTATTGGAGTTGATATTTATTTAGTTTCTAAGGTTGATATTTATTCATGTTATAGTATATTAAAAAAAAAATAAAAAAAAAAATAAAGATAAAAACATTGAAAAGGAAAAAGAGAAAAGAAAACAAAAAAAAGGAAAAGAGAAAAAAACCTTTAGTTGTAATTAATTTTAAAAGCATTATTAATGTAAAACTGCTGTGTCTTTACGCGGAGCGCACAGTTTTATCTAAAATAAAAAAAAAAAATCGTAAAATCATGAAGGTACGGACCATGGGCCCGTAGATGAAAAATTTGTTAAAAAAAAAAACCAGTACTATTTCACATTCCATGACCACTACGAGCATAATTTTTTTAGGTTTTGAGTTGGGAGATATGCTAGTGACAGCTTGCCTAAAATATTTTATAACCTATTTACTGAGTCGCTTTTTAACCTCTCGTATGCTACGGAGCAGATCTGCTCCATTTTAAGAATATCTTTTTTTTATTTTTATTTTAATCACCATAATTTGTAGATATTGAAACAGAAGAGGCTCGAATGCAGTATATTTTTCATTTCCCGCATACGAGGGGTTAAGACATCCAAGGATAAAAAGGAAAATTGTTATTCTAAGCCGAACACCTAACAGTACAAGGTACATGGTACGGAATAGTTAAGATACTCACTAAAAAGCCAGTAGCCAGATTCTTTCGTAAAATGGAGCACCAGTTTGCTGTCACCAAAAGTAAGTGTGGAGTCCTGGGCAGTTTCGTTGAATTCCGTTGTGCCCACACCATCGGTCAAAACAACATTTGTTGTAGTTCCATCATGAAGCCTGATCTCACTGACGGCAAGAGCAAGACCGTCGAAGGAGTACGAGCTACTGCTTGAAGTCTCGTTAGCCTGGCGACGTACTCGGGAATGCGTCTCCGGGACGGTCCACGATGGGAAGTGAGCAGTGTAGATGGCAACAACCTTATCGTAGCGCTCTTGGAGCTTCGTGAACATGTCCTCCATGAAGTCATTATGGCGGCGGAGGAGGTCTGACCTGGATTCACCTTCCTTAGCATCCTTGAGGTTGATGAAGAGGAATTTACCACTTCCCGGCTCAATTTCAGCGGACAACCCGTTCTCGGTCAATTTGACATGGTCTACCTTCTCAGGGTCCGCCAGCTTGTTGAGCGCCTGCAACGCGTTCTCGACGGATGGCAAATACGCGGAGTCCCGCACGTTAGCGCGGAGGAACGGGAAAGAGGTCTCGCCATCAGCGTTTTTACGCGAAAAATCTTCCACAGACAATGTTTCTTCGATGAATATGACAGTGAAGGGGTTCCCGGAGAGCTCCTCCTTCAGAATGTAACTGAATTCCTGGGGCTCAACCTTGTATAAGGGGCTGGATTTCAAGGAAGTCTTCGACAGGTCCCCCCAAAGGTACACTGGCACTTCTGTCGCGAAACTTACCGCGCTAAGGGCTAACAACGTAAACACTACGCTAAACGCCATTTTGTCTGGCTTATTACTAAAGCTAGTGGACGTTTGCGGACTAAAAGTAAGTATTTAGCCCTGAATTGTCATAAAACGACAGAAAATGGGCGATGACGATTGACCATCGGTCATGTGAAAAGTGATCATATGATTAGTTTGACGCTTGTCTATGGTGAGTGTTACTAGTGTAAAAAGATTATTTACCCTAAATTGAGGGACATAATTTAAATCAGAAATTTGAAATCTTTACAAGTTGAAACTATAAACAATATTATTCAATAGAATAACAATGTTGTTGGGTTACCGATATTTTTTTAATGTTAAAAGCTGAAGAAAATATTTAGATAGATGCTTAACTTATGGAATAAATTTCCTGTATTGTTGGGAAAACTGTATAGAATCATAATGCAAAACAGAATATTTTTAAACAGCAATTCGTCGCGGAACCAGGCAAAGATAAAATTTTACAGCCAAGTTTTCATCACGTGTTGTCAAAAAGTGTTAAAAAAAGTAGAAATATGCCCATACGTTGAAACAAATATAATGATTACTTACGTAATTTCTTTTAAATTCAATTGGATTTTCTGTGCTTTTTATTTTTAACTCGATTAGAAGTAAAACCTTTTTATTGCTAAGAATTAAAAATAAACACTGGCACGGCATTGCTCCTCAGAGACAGAGATTGAGATAAAAGAATAAAAATCTTGGCATCATAGCATCCTTTGGATTCTACAAAAGCCGAATTTGCGTATAATTATGATAAAATAGTGTTTCATTCAAAAGCACCATGAACGTCATCTGTTTAATTTTCCTCTTCTACGTGCACAATTCTGCAGCCAACCGCTTTTCAATGCCAGTGTTGGTAGTGGACGGCGAGCACGTCCTGTATGGCGTAACTTTCCCTGAAAACCCTTTCCACAAGATGTCTACCATGACTTTCACTGACATTTTACGCAACGCCATTCGACGCAGCGAGCGAACCTTGCTTTTTATAGAAGACCATTTCAGCGTCGAAGATTTGTCAACCAAGGATAAACTCGGCACTCCATATTACTATCTGCATCAAGGCATCTTCGACCACAAAGCGATGTATATTCCCAGCGTGATTGAACCTTTCCGGACCATCAAGCACATGTTTCCGCCCTTGGAGTCCAATGTGTTCTACCTGAGTAACACTTTGCAGACGTTTGACAGCAACTTCAAGTATTACTATATATTCTTTCAAGACCAAGGCTTCAATGAGACGAGGGTGGAGAAGTTGCGGAGGCATGATAAGATTATGAGGACGGTGTATTTGGCAGTGCGGCAAATGGCGCCAGGTAATGGTTCTGTAGGTAAGGCAGATGTAAATGCCTGGGTACCGAAGTCCACAGAGAGAAAGTTGAAAGTTGTATTTACGCAACCGATCATCGAAGCTTTTTTAGTGCGATGTAGGGGAAGGTGAGGTAATATGATCCTTGGAGGTCAAATGATCCCCCGACGTAAGTCAGAGACAACTGGTGTTATCTACATGTTCCCCGCACCCCTGCTAGTTGCCTCTCCAAGTGGTATGGCGGTGCGAGCGCTTGGCGTAATTTCTTTCTTTTCTAAAGGTGTGTATAAAATGATCCTTTAGTAAACTTTCACAAAAACCTCAAGTACATGAAAACTAAATACATGTGATAAAAAATAAGTACCTATGCAGTTACAAAGTTAAATAGGTTTACTACCTTCATCAATAGAAATGTTGCGATTTTGCCTTCAATTTTAGTCATAACTATGGTTTTTCCCTTAAGGGGATCATTATACCTCACCTTCCCCTAGGTACGTTTTAATTCGGCAATTCGACAAATGTGGCGCTGGAGTTCTATCACACTGGCGTGGGGCGTTCGAGAGGCGTCCCTTCGCGGGCTCTCGGTGGGGAGTGACAGCGCCTTGACCCGCCATGCTAGCAACGATTCAGTCGCATGTAAAATTCGGAATTTTGAATTTTGAAATTTGAATTTGGAATTTTGAATTTTGGATTTTGAATTTTGAATTTAGAATTTTGAATTTTGAATTTTGTATTTTGAATTCTGAATTTTGAATTTTGAATTTTGAATTTTGAATTTTGAATTTTGAATTCCCGTGTGGTGTCGGGTTAGAATAGCGCCTCCCCCTTTCTTCCCGTGGGTGTCGTAAGAGTCGACTCTGGGAAAGGGTTAGTGTATTGTGGGCGATGGGCTAGCAACCTGTCACTGCAATATCACGGTTAACCATCTGGATGCCCTGAAATTGCTAGATGTGGCACTGAATTCTTGAATTCATGTGCTCTGCCTACCCCTCTTGGGAATACAGGCGTGATGTATGTATGTATGTACAGTGGTGGACAGATAATTAGAAACACTCCATACAATCACGTAAACAACCAATATGAACTAGCGGTAGTAGTGAAAGAAACAT
>BHDV01000601.1:0-33793 GCA_005406045.1 Adoxophyes honmai
CTAGCGAGTACGGTCACTGGCAACTCGTGGTAAAGGCACTGGTGGCTGTTGGCGGGACTAGAAAATTTTCGAAACTTTGAATGCCTATAAAATCAAAACTATTGGGTATTTTTGACTGCAACAAAAACTAGTGTATTTGTATGCATACAGGCTTTACTGATACAAAATTTCAAGCGATTTGGCATACCTTGTAACATTCTCCATTGTAAAATAGCTTAGCAGCGATACTAGCGTACTTCCAATTTTGATGTAACTGGGATGATTCTGGGAATAAAGTATAATAGGTATTAAAAAACGAGTCATGACAAAATATTCATCGACTGACATTTACGTATCTTATCGTATGTTCTCACCTTGTTAACCATAACTCTAATGCCATTATACAAGAGCGCGATGTAATAAATCGTAACAGAGCACAAAGAAAATATCACCTGGAAAATATGAATGTTTGTAAATCTTTAGACTTCTGATGATATACATTAATGCATTGCATGAAAGTAATTCATAAAAAAATCTTGCAGGTATTTAAATTAAAACTGACAAAAAAGTTAACGTTCGTTTGAACAATTGCAAAATTATGATTGTTAACAATTAAAATATTACTAGTAAGGAATTTCGTCACCTGAAATCCAAAACAGCTGTTAAGATGGTCCGTCGCGGCTTGTAAAAGTTGATAACTTTCACTCCACTTTTCCAATTGACCACACATCTTCAACAATTCTTCTTTCATCTCTGTGTGATCGTCGTTAGCTTCGTTTAACTTCTTCGTGGCAGCGGTTAGAGAGTCATTCAAAAACTTCAAACGGATGAATATAATCTCGATGAACTCAATGTAAATAAAATTTTCATAAAAATATCGGTAATGATGAGTTATTTTGACCACAAATTCAATAAATCTGCGTTTGTCCACTTGAAAAGTGTCGTAACCGTAAAAAAATGTCATAGAAAACAAAGCAAGACCGAATAAAGCCACGTCAAAGACGAACCTTTTAGCTTGTTTTTGCTTGACTACTTGATATGTTATGTTATCATCTACTAACTGCTGGGTCTTTTTAACATTTATCAGGAACTCTTTAAAAACATTGGAATTGGACACACTCAAAAAAATAGCAATAAGTGAATTTACAGTTTGGAATAAAACATAATACACGGTGAAAAATGCATCTGTAGCAGTAGCGTTATTATCGGCACACCTATAGTACATGTTGATAAAAACGACGGATGGTGCTACCACTAATATACAGACGTCGACAAAAATACGGAAATTTACTAAATATTTGATGGTTCCATTTAAAAAGCAATAGTTTCTATAAACGCCTACGACATTCTCTAATAATATAAGACGTTTTATGATATTGGCCTCACCCATTGCGTTGACTTGAGTTGACACAAGTGGTTAAGTTGAAGACTAAATGTTCACTGCTGCTGATACAAAAGCATTATCGTAATTTCTAGTGAAACGTCGATAAAGTTACTTTCGATTTTTAATAATACATACATAATTTGTTCCTAAACGGGGTATGCAGGGCAAAACAAATTACATTGAAAATTCCACGTTTTGTAGCTAAACTTTTTTACAGTTGCGAGACTAATATAGAGAAAAGTTGATTTGGTCATACAGATAAAGAAGATAGAGGAAAGAAAATTTACTAAACAGATTCAAATTGAGAGTTTGGATAGGATTGTTGGAGTTAGAAGATCTAGTCAAACAAATTGAGAGTGTTTACGCCAGGGATACCCAAAACAGACGAGTATGTACGAAAATATTGAATATGTATGTATGTATGTCTGTATGTATGAAGCTAAATTGAGCCCAATGTTAGGTCTAAAATCTAATGACAGAGTAATAATTGATGCCCTTATTTAGCTTTGAGTCATCTTGAAACACAACAATTCAAGGTTGGTTAATGTTTATGAAAGAAACAAACTAGTACACAATGGATGACAGAGTGATCAATGATTATAGCGATCGTTTTTGAACTAAATTGTGTCTTAACATAATAATAACATAATGGAAGACCACAAGGTAGTTCGAAACATTCAGCGTGAGATTCCGTCTCGCACTTGACCGGGACCTTATTATACACAGAAGTATAATTTCTCTTGAAATGTGAATGAAAGCTGACAAGTAATGAGCAAATGAATGTTAGAACAATTCCCGAACATTCAACAGTTTTTTAACAAAACAATAAGAAACTTTCAACGTTCATGCTCCGTGTGCTTGTACTTGTAGTCGTAACAATCGAAACAAAACTTAAAGTCAAGTTTCGCCTTTGTCTTACAACTAAGTACATAATTACGAAAGGAGACTGGGAACGGTAGGCCAAATTGTAATAACTTGAAATATACCTACCTTGTAAAAAAACACACACTTTCCCATTTATAATATTAAAGTATGGAAGTATAGATAATATCTGCTTTGCCAATACAGGAATAGTTTACATAGTTATTCACGAAAGTACACACATGTTCGTATCATAATAAGTGAGACTGGCTTGCATATCGCATGGTCAGTGATAGTTGAAAGTGGAAAACTTTGAATGGATTCGTTCATAAAACGTCCGTTCTGCTTTCCTTTTGGTCCCAAGCGTCCTCGTTTATGCAAAAATCTGACCTAGTATTAACATAAAGTCGACGCGATTTGAATCATGAATTTGATATGATAGCGGAAAATTACCCTTTTACAAGTTTTTGCTTCATTTCACCTGTGTCCCGTTTATATGTTTTTTGTTTGTCTGTCGGTAATTATATAGCAGCTCAGCATGTTTCGGGACAACCGTGACCAATCATCGAGGGTAATGAATGCGCTACAGCGGCTTCGGAAAAACGGATCCCCCCGAAAACTGCTCTTAATACTCGTACTGCATATATGGCCGGTGTGAACGTGCCTTTCAATAATAGTCAATTATGATGGCAAAATTGTGGGTAGTTATCAACCGGAGTTAGTTCCCTAAAGCATGCGAAAAGAGCAGTGTTGGCGTGCAGTGGGCTGTGCCACGTTGCTCCTGATGATGGGTCACGAATTGTCTCGAAACGTGTAAGCAAATCTCAATACAAATCCTTAGTTTATCTGTTTTATTTCAGTATGAGCCTCGTGGTAGTTTTATGTTTAACAAAGGTGTACTTAAGGTAAAATGTCGTATAATTTTATATATTTCTATGTATTGGCATAAATTATGTATGTACATACGCACCTTGAAAATCAAAACGTCATTATCCAAAAAACGCATTTTTTCACTAGAAAGGTTTAAAAATCTGAAAAATAATTTGTGTTCAAAAACGGTATTTTTTTCTAATTAGGGTAAAATAAATATTTGTACTAGATTAGCTTTTTATTCATGCCAACTGTCTATCTAATATAAATAATGTTGTTTCTTTATCTTAATTACTTCATAATTTCGTATTAAAAAAAAATAGTGTCACTCTTTCGTTTATTTTCTCTTAACGCCACTTTTCTACTTTCAATTTACACTTATTTTTGATATATTTTACGGAAAAGTGACACTACAGTTTCCGTTTTGAGATAAACTGTTAATAATTTATTGTTATTTGAGTCAAAAACTAGAATAAAATTCATCATTTGAAACGCAAAGAACATTATTTTCTGGTTTGCCTATAATAAGCATAATTTTTCGTGCCAAAGTATAAAAAACGTCATGAAATTCTGAACGTAAGCAGGAAAAATGCAAAAGTTAGGTGAAATAAACTTTTTTCCAAACAGATTACTGAAATAACTATTTTAAACATGCAATAAACTTATAGTGTACATATTCACTAAACAACTTTTGTATTTTTAGTAAAGTTCACAAATAATAACCGTAAAAAGTGTCGGATTAGCACAGCTAGGCTTGAGTAAAGATATGTGCGATATGGTCATACCTGTCACTGGCACCGTCTTACTAGAAACGTCAGAAAATGACAGGTATTCTATTCCGCGCGCGTGTTGTCTCGCTCGTGTAGCTGTGCTAAGCCTACAGCTTCTAAATGTTGTAATATTCTTTGTAAAACATACTAAAAAGTTATAGTATACAATTTTTATCAAAAAGTCTGATACGTAAATGACTCATAATCTTAACTAAATGTAACTAAACCCAAAAATATTAACATTTACATAACTAAAATTTACAAATAACAATATTATAATAGCAGTTTTTGTCTTAATTCACAATTTATGGGTTTTGAGAAATATTTCTAAATGAAGTACAAAATTGTACTGTCAGTTATTACTTTAAGCCAATTGTCTTAGATTCAACTATTTCGCTTAAATTTATCTTATCTTAAAATCACAAGCTTTTTAGAAACATAATACGATGTGAATGTAACAAAAACGTAATAAAAATCAAATAGATTAGATTTAGATTCCAAAACAGAAGGATTAAATTATAGAAAGACGAAACATAGTATGAGAGAATAACATGTATTCCTAAGATAATACATACATACATACATACATATTCTCACGCCTGTATTCCCAAGAGGGGTAGGCAGAGCACATGAATTCAAAAATCCAGTGCCACGTTTAGCAATTTCAGGGTAACCAGGTGGTTAAACGTGATATTGCAGTGACAGGTTGCTAGCCCATCGCCCACAATATACTAACCCTTTCCCAGAGTCGACTCTTACGACACCCACGGGAAGAAAGGGGGATCCTAAGATAAACCTGATAATAATATTTTTGTGATAGGATTTTACATCAAAGAGGTCTCTAAGTTGTCTCTAAGAGGTCTCTAAGTTTCTCTTTCGTTTGTTTTAAGAAAGTAAATGTTTTTGTTTGCCACAACTACCAAGAAATACGAATTTCAAAGATCTAATCTATTTAAGGTGTAGCTTGCTATTTATAGTATTGTTAAAATTTTTAGGAATAAAGTCTTTTTAGCCGGGGTCAGCTCGTGCAGTTTTCTACTATGTACTTCATTTCTTTAAACTGTTTTTTGATAATGATGTTTTAAACCAAACTTAAACGATGTTGGTCCGATATCTTCTCTTGCTTAACTTTTAAAGATAGTTGACAAAACCTTACGGAAAAACGACACTAAACAAAGATAACACACTGTTGCTTTCAATCGAAACTTCATGATAGTATTACATTTTAAACGAAAAGTGGCACATTAATAATAAAAACTTGATTTCACTAAAAATATTACGTAAATTACAAAGGAAAATCGACACTAAACGAAACGAAACACTATAAAATTATGTTAAAACTTCATATTGCTGACTAAATTGAAAATCAAGAGTGACATTTTATTGATAGATACATTATTCAATGAAAAGTTATACTAGTCTACCTATTACTTTCATGGCAAACTGTCCATAAACAAAAAAATACGTTCTTCATCATAGAACCTAAGGCGAAACGTTCGGCGTCCTCGTCACGAATAAAAAAATGACGTTCTTCCGATCACACATTCGCATATTCCTTCCAAACGCCATAGCGACACTAATGCCCTCTGGAACATCTAAAAGAGATAGAGCTACAGGTGTCTTTGCATTGCATAGTTTTCGGCTTCCATAGCTAGATGGCATTGATAACTCAAAAGTGACAAATTTTGTATAGTGACGTTTTGATTCTCAAGGTGCGATATACTCGCGCCTGCTATGTTAAAGCGATTGAAGGTAAACATTTCACAGTACATTCTGTAGGTACTTTAGTTTAAGTGTAACGATTTTAATAAGTTTCAGGGTCAGAGCTAGCTTCAAGTAGTTTTGAGCCTCTAGAGTCATACTCTTCTTCGATCAGAGACAGATAGATATGGTACATTTTGAACCTATAAATTGGGTCAGAGTTTGAAAGTTTTGCATTTTCTGTGATTGCGATTTCCGTAACAAAAACTGCAAAAAACACGTTTTTTGTGTGGATGCTGTCCTTAGCTACTAATTTTGTTTTAATTTCATTATTTACTTTTAAAATAGATACGGAAATAAAAATATTCTGTGAATATTTCAAGTGTCTGCCTGTTACCGTTATTTATATCAGCCTCAAATAGAAAAAAAATACGATTGTTGTATGGTAATCCCCTGTAAATAATTATTTTAATTTATTCCTAGTATTTGTTGTTACAGCGTCAATAGAAATACCTCAGGCGATGACCGCTGGTGACAGACGGACGAACAGACGGACGGACGGACAGCGAAGTCTCAGTAATAGGTTCCCGTTTTCACCCTTTCGTTACGGAATCCTAATAATCTGTATGATCAAAATAAATGCGGTAGAAATGAGAGCGTTAAGAAGTATGGAAGGTGTAACACTGAAAGACAGAATACGAAATAGTGTGATAAGGGAAAGAGCTGGCGTGAAAGTGGATATAGTGACTAGAATAGAAAGAAGTATGCTTAGCTGGTTTGGTCATGTAGAGAGGATGGATAAAAGAAGATTGACTAAACAGATCTATGCTGGGAGTGTGAATGGATGTGTTGGGAGGGGAAGACCTAGACGTACGTTCCGTGACCAAATCGCGGACGTTTTAGAAACAGGTCAGGTCAAGAGTACCCGAAATCGACGAGCATGTATGAAGAAACTAATGAATGTGGATGAAGCAAAAGAGGTATGTCAGGATCGTAGCAAGTGGAACAAAGTGGTCTCTGCCTACCCTTGTGGGAAAGAGGCGTGACGATATGTATGTATGTATGTATGTATGTATGTATGTATGTATGTATGTATGTATGTATGTATGTATCAAAATATGAACCTTAACTTCATGGGTCTGTCACCGTCAAGATAAATACGGTTGGAGTTACCATATTATTCCGCCGTTAAATTTACATTCGTATGTTCATGTACATCTCCCTTGATAGCTGCTGGCGTTTCACAACCTCAAAGGGAGTTTTCATTGATTGCGAGTGATATAGCTCAAACTAAACTAATGTTTAAGTTGTAACATTATATTCTGTCGCCGAGGGAGGCAACTTGCCGAGTACTACACTATAGTTTATGCTTTTGGCTTTGGGCAAGTTTCGTTTGTGGATTGCCGTCTGTCATTGGTTACGTGGTTATTTTGTTACTGCGAACAGATTAAGATTTAGCTCATGTGTATTTTTTTTATTAATAAAAAAATATAACGGGACAAGTCACAAACTTTGTAAAGTCGAGAATGCCGCAAATGAGAACCAGGCAACGGATAAACTTACTTATAGGTACACCGTGAGCGTTAATAACCCGAAAGATATAAAGATGTAAACCATACGATACCACGTTTATACGATATCACGTTTAACCATCTGGTTACCCTGAAATTGATAAACGTGGCACTGGATTTTTAATTCATGTGCTCTGCCTACCCCTCTTGGGAATACAGGCGTATATACATACATAAGTCCATTTAGCCCCCGTTCCCACCGCGTCGGGCGCCGGCACGATTTTTAATCGGGTGTCGTAGCCGCAGTACATTTTATATGGAGCTGTTCACACACGCGATTGTTGACAATCGGAGCGTCGAGCGTGTGTGAACAGCTCCATATAAAGTGTACTGCGGCTACGACACCCGATTAAAAATCGTGCCGGCGCCCGACGCGGTGGGAACGGGGGCTTACGTGTCTTAAAGAATTACTATTTATTTCAGAACAAAAGTCATATTAATTGTACACTTCTTTGTGAGTATGCTAGAAGAGGCTAAGAAACGTGAAGTAGTCACGGATTTGACAATGTAGCGTTTCGGGTGATCTTCCTACCCTGTTTGGGAATACAGGCTCGATGTACCTATGTTTAGCTACTGTTCTTCTAATGGTACTTTCGAACTTCAGATCGCTTTTTGAAAATACAAGTGTAATGTAGCGGACTATAAAAATATGAAAGCAGAACTCTACCTTTATTTTAGGGTAGGTACTAAGGCTCAATTCACACCAGAAGAGCGGCAAAGGGCGGCGAAGCGCAGCGACCCGCTCGGTAGAGAAGGCGCGAGGATTCCCGCGACTGCTCGAGACGTCGCTGAAATGCGCGGGAAGTCGCTAGAATACGGGGGAAGTCCAAGACCTCTGGGCGGGATATTGCCAGCGGCCGCTCGCGACTGCTCGAGCATCCTCGGGCATTCCCGCGACGTCTCGCGCAGTCGCATGGCTTCGTTTATGGAATTCGCCGGAATTCCCGTGGATCCGCGGGCATCCGCTCGCCTTGTTGGAGTTTCTCATGCGATAACAAGTCTTATTGTAATGAAAATAAAGTTAAAATTCTCATGACACTGAGACTGCGCTCCGCTTCGCCGCCCTTTGCCGCTCTTCTGGTGTGAATTGAGCCTTAGTTTAACTTTTTTGGTTTAGTAATTTCCGTTACACAAAGGAAAATACTTACACATTTGATTGAGGTAATATGCTTAGTACTTAATAGTACTTAATTTTATGAAATTCACCCGTTTCATGTTACAAGGGTTGATCAGAAATTTTAGACATTTTAAATACTTGTCTCACACCAAAATTACTCTAACTTTAGGTTTTACAAAGCTTTCAACTGTCCATTAATATTTTAAACACCTGACAGGACTCATTACAGCTAACAACGTGAGATTTAGGTAAAAACATCAAAGCAACGCCGGGGTATCAAAAGCCTCAATGGTTTACATTACATTAAAGTAAGTACATTACGATCAAACGTCTTAAATTTGTAAACGCCTTTTAAAATACGTTCAAGGCTTCATTCCTTTTATAATACCTTCTTTAGGTCATGCCTGGTGTCTTGATGTTAGAAAATCGTACCTCTAGAGTGGTCTGTTATTTTGATAAAAATATCTTGAACAGATGTAAGGTAAAAGTACCGATGCTCGACGCCTCAACACCTAGTAGATGACACCTATCTGTCACCTGTCTTACTATGACATAAAATTGCAAGTGCCATGTATTGGGTCAGTGTCGAGCACAGGGACGTTTACCTTACTATCACGCTTGTAGTTCCAAATGTGGTTGGCAGACCAAACGCTAAGACATAATTATGACCATGACTTTTTCAAGTTCATTTCATTTCAAGCATACTTTTAGGTTTTAAGTGACAGGTTGATTATACCTGAACCTATTTCCGTAGTCGTCTATAGCAAAATTTACGGAAGAAATGGAGAATTGTCATTCTAAACCCAATGACTAGTAGGGAATGTAAGTTAAGGCTTAATAAAATCAAAAATACGATCGCTTCCTCTGTTTCGAAAATTACCAATACAAATTGTAACTGGGTCATTGTCATAACCCTAAAAAAACATGTCCATTTGTAATTTATAAGACATCTTTAATAATTGCATTCAATTTACATCATAACTATAAAGTACATGAAACGTACTAGACTATACTATGTCATATTTTCTATAAATGTAATTATTTGTTTTGTTTATCACCACAAATGTAACTGAAAGTCCACTTCGGTGGACTGTCCGGGTTCCACCTGTTAATAGAATGTGGCTTTAAAAAAATACATCTGTTTTATTATTGTACAAAAATGCCATTTTTTCCTAATCTATGTATGATTATCATTTAACATTAATAGGATTTAAAAAATTAGATGGAAATAAAACACATTTTTTGCATCATTGAATCTTGTCACAACATTTTTTGTCTTTTTGGTGGACATTACTTTAAATTCTAGAAAAATTATGGAAATGTCAAATGAATAGACCAGGACATATAATTTAACTCATTCTCTATCGTACTATCCCTGTTAGCATCCATTTTGCCGTGACTTGTGCGCAGCAGACGATATTGTTGTGTTAACAAGAATATTTGGTGGTGTCAATGTTGAATTGTCTTTCCGGTTACTGCTGTATTTTGTAAGTAGATCGCTATAAATCCACCAAACGTTTTTAATAATTAGTTAAGCAATCAAACATTGTAAATATGCCTTGCCTTTTGAATAATGCTTTAAATGGCTGGTGTTGTGAATGATATTGCGGAAAAAGTCCATTCGGTGGACGTCTTTTTGGTGGACTTTTTGTACACCCAAACGATAAATGATTGTATTTTGATTGATTTCTTGTACTTTGGTTTAATTTTTTATTACAACTTTAATAACTAGCTTCTGATTCCTTTTTTGTTTTATCCGTAAATGACTAGTGACTGAATAGTGAATGTTTAAACGTAAATTCTGTACAGGTAAAAAAAACTGTAGGATATTTAACAAAAACATACAAAATAAGCTTTGGAGGAAAAATGGAATGATGCACGACGATGCAGAAAAAAAATCAATATACAAAAAGAAACTTAAAAGTACATCGCACGCAGAATACCGCCTTCGATTCTAGTTATTTTAGTACCATGAAATGAGTAAACGTATTGCAGTGAAAAACAGAAGAATGTTGAAAGCAAAGAAACTTACTTACTTAGAAAGAAGTTGATGACTTCAGAATGCAGCAACCATTAAAAATTAAAGAGTGCAGTCTGTTTGTTGATTGAAAAAAATGTTCATAAAAGTATACAATTTTTGGACGTATATTCTGAAAGTTCGGATACGTCAACGTTAAAACCAGGTAGAGCCACCAAACCCCCATTTTCATACATGGTTCTTGAAGACTTGAAGGCTTCCTAGTCTTCGAAGGACGAAGGCATATTCTGTCCACCGAAAAGAATTGTCATTTCGGTAGACAGACACAAAATATTTTTTATATACTTTTTGAATGTATTTACGTGTCTGATTGTTCATGATTATGAGAATATATCATGAACTTTATTTTTGTTTAGGATGTTTACCGCTTTTTGTTTTGTTTATTTATGATTAATTAACATAATTAGTCCACTCGGTGGACATATTAGTCTTTACGGTGGAACCGAAATATCGTTATTTCGTTTTAAATCGTTTTTTTCTAATAATTGATCTCTGAATGATACTCAGTTCTGTTGCAAGTTAGAGTAAGAGTCGTAATATACCTTTGATTTTTATAAATCACGTGTTTCATTTTTTGGCGAAAAAAATTGCAAGGCTTGACAATGACCCAACTATCGTAACATTCTAGTTCGAGATATGGTCCACGACAATAAACATGGCAACAAATAAAGTCTTGTTATTTGTTGGGCAATATCCGTCATTATAACGGAAAAACTGTCCATTTTCTTATCGTTTTCTCTCCTACAGTTCTATGTAAAAGACGCATTTTGACAGTATTTTAAAGAAAGAAAGAAAGAAAGACATTTATTGATATAAATTTGACACGAATAAAACATTTACTTAAGCCTAAATAAATAAATAAATATCAACTTCGTTATTAAACCTGACATAGAAAATAAATATAAAAAGTGCACTCCTCCGTGCCAAATAGAACCAAAAGGGCCGCACTCAGCATGATATTGCGGCAAGCCGCAACGCTGATTTTCATGCTTACCCTTTTAGTCTATTAAAAATACAAATGATATTTTAACATACGTAAAAGATGCACTTTGCCAGCATTTCAGACTATTAAAAATACGAATGATATTTATAAGTGCTCCAGCTTAAACTATTTGTAGAGAGATGCAAAAGCCTCATCCGTTGAAAACGAATCGTAGAATATCAGTCTAATTATTGGATCACAACACCCAAACGTTTAATTAGCAGAAAACTGGACGGCCCACGTTAGCTCGACGAGTGTTTGACAGTTACATAACACTAGGGTTGCCTATGAATGTACATCTTTCTTCAAAAGTCTTAGACAACTGCGGATTTTCCATAGACTCGATAGCACACACCACGCACGCTATACAAGAGTTCGAAAACAAGAAACGTGAGATATTTTTGTTATACATATACTAAAGAAATGATAAACTTTAGCAACTAGTTTAAGACTTCTAGTAACAGCAATGGCAAACGTTGACTTGACATATTTGGCAGGCAAAATTTCAAAAGTAAAATTTCAAAGTAATTAGATCGTTAAGTTAATGAACCTACGACATTGCTTGCTGAATAAATTAGTTAAAAAAAATAACAGTCTTGCTTTTTTAACAAAATATATCAAACTGTATTCATTAGGACTATAAACTAACTACCTTAAAAATATATTGTCCTGTGAAATTCACAAACTGTATCTAGATGACTGCGCAGGAACCTTCGTTTGCTGATTCGACTTGCGCTTAGCCAAAAAAAAAGTATACACTGCTGGTTTTATAATGTCAAGTAGACAACCCTGCTGCCCGTGGAGCTCGTAACAGTGCGAGTAACGCAGTGGTCAAATAGGGTATGTCCCGACTGCCAGCGGTTATTGGAAATTAGCCACAATTTATCGAGTTGACCTGGTTTCTGCGCCGAGGGAAAGGCAGCAAAGCTGTCTACTATCGCACCAACAAGCCGTGTTAATGAGAGTCTACTAGCTGTGACGATGATTCCCTGGGGAACGTAGGAGTATGGGGTACGAAAAAATACGGGGTAAAATTACCTACAATCAGAATAATATCTCAATTTGTGATCCAATATATCGGATAACATGTGGGTGTTGTTGTATGTATAATATGTATACTTAATTGCAAGCATGCCTACGTTCCCAAATGAGGTAGGCAGAGAAAACAAAATGTGGCAATAGGGCAAAGGCAAGGTACCTTATACTTTTAGGCAACATAGAAAACAAATCTTAATGAAGTCGATTCAATTCCCAGATACAGCAAGTAATATTCAATTAAAAACTTAAATTACAGTATTGCCAAGATCAAAAAACAAAAATCTCCGTCAATACAAAAGCCCTATTTCTGAAATTTAAGGCCCTTTCCCTCATGTCCCATAGTTTTGGCCCACCCTGTATCATATAGAACACGCCACAATAGTGAACAGCTAAGTGGGTTCCGGGCTTCGCTCGACTGGTCGCGAATAACCCTTAACCCTTCCAAAGGTCAGCCTTTTGTGACGGCGGCATTCATGCGAAATATCGGTCAGCTACGAGTACAACTTATTTACCTAAATGATAGATGGTGGCATATCTGGAACACATTCGTCGAACGTCTGGTAAAGTCACAGAATAAGTAATATTAGCGGCGTACCTACTCTTAGGGCGGCCACATACACTGGGAAGTCCGTCGGAATTTCGATTCAAAATATCGATCCGTAAGGTAAATGTACCAATGCTCGACGCCTCAACGCCCAGTATACGACATCCATCTGTCACCTGTCTTACTATGACATAAGGTTGCAAGTGCCGTGTGTTGGGTCTGTGTCGAGCACAGGGACGTTTACCTTAATATCGAACGCAGTCGATTCACATAAAAAACAGTATTTCTCCGTTCGAAATTTAATCTGATGGTCTATGCATTCAGAATACCGTATTATTCTTTGAAACGTAAAATGTGTGGTGTATTCAAGGAATTCCGAATGAATATTCCGAATCGAAATTCCTAAAAGGAATTGCGATTATATGTGGCTGGCCTTAAACGACCAACAACCGACCAACGGACTGGCAGCTTCTTCTCTCAAAGAAACAAAAGAGGTACACAAACTGTCGGTCCCTTAGGCAGAACGACAAAAGGACCCTTTTTGGTTTAGTTTAGGACATTTTTTGTTAGTTTTTGGACTAACTGTTAACGTGAAATTTCTTAAAACAGTCGCCATATCATTCAATGAATCAAATCAATTTGTTTTTCTATACAATAGTTGCGGGAACATTGTTTAAAATTTACATAATTATGTACATCTAGGTGCGACATAATGTACATAATAATATGAGGAAAGTAGGTAGCGACAACACATTTGATATAGCTTCAAAACATACCTTTAACTTACTTATACGATGCCGTGTTGTTGTAGATTCTAACTTTTAATTGGCTAAAGAAAGTTCAGGTGTTTATTAGGATATTTCCTGGTTTTCGAACATTATGCGTCTCAAAGGCTTGATATAATTTAATTATGTAGAATTCTTAAGTTGCCAGCGGCATTTTATTATTAACGCTACTTTAGAAGTCAGCTTCACAAGATTAATGAGGTTGTATTGTAGGAAACAGACATAAGACACACATACGCTGCCATCGATGTAAATTATGTTTTGCTACTTTCTGTCAAAGATAGGTAATTAAGAGGATAGGAGTAGCGCCACTTCTCCATACAAACGTAGTCCCCTGTTTTCTACGTGAATAATGACATTAGAGCAAAAAAAATTTTTTCACTAAGTTTGTAGATATCTGTTGTGGCTATGCGCTTACGATTTGCTTTTATCGATTTTCTATTTTTTTTATTTAGAAAATCGATAATACAAATCGTAGGGGCATAGCCACAACAGATACAAATATAATGTAAAAAAAAATTTTGCTCTAATGTCATTATTCACGGAGAAAACAGAGGACTACGTTTGTATGGAGAAGTGGTGCGAGTCCTATCCTCTTAATGTTGAAAATGTACTAATTCATACATACTCATGACTATATTCCCTAATGGGGTAGGCAGAGGGCACAACACGCCACATATACTAAATCATGACTATTTCACGTTTTGTGGCCACTTCTAAAATATTTATTTTAGGATTTTAGTCAAGACATAATGTGTAATTTAGTCGTGACAGGTTGCTAGCCTGTCGCCTGCATACCTTAACCTCCTTAGTCGCTTCTTAGGACAACCACGGAATAAATGGAGAGGTTATTTTAAACCCTCCAGAGGTAATAAATTCATCCGTCGCAAAAACAAAACTTGACAAGTATCGTTTTATTATTATTAAAGGCAAAGGAATCAAGGTTAATACAGCCTCGACTGTCGTATAAGACCGAAACGTTGTCCCTCGTTTTTATGATAGGTATATTATATTGAACATAATGCTGGTATGGACAAACATCGTTCAGAAACATGGTTTCATATTTTTCTGCTATAATGAGTGATTATGTATAAGCTGTAACAGTGTACTAATTAGATGGGAAGTTAATTAGAAGCTACAGAACATAATATTAAAAAAAGGGCTTATTAAATATCAAAATACCGCAGCTCAAAGTTAATTAAATTAGATAAGCGACTTACTTATAGACACACAATATACTACAGTAGAACCCGCTTAAGACGATTTCTCAGGGACCCTAACAAAATCGCGTCTTAAGCGAGAAAGCGTATTATGCGGGAATGGAAAATAAAACATACTACATGTTTTAATTTTGGTATATATACTCCTCATGTCAAGCCAACGATGGGAGCTGTTCCTGTTAATAGAGAAGGCAAAATAGCCAAGATGTTAGCCTCTACTAAGGTCAGCCCGCACCTACAGCCGGGCTGAGCCAAGCGATGACCGCCTGTCCCCGGAAAGGAGAAGACGGAGCGAAGTTCGGACACTTCAGAAGGCGAGAGAGTGCCAACACACGAGCTGATCCTATCAATTCAGGAGATCCAAGTCGGCCAGAGCCCAGTGGCATTTTTCTTTGAACAACTAGCCACTCTGCATGCCTGGAGTGACTAGCCGGCTCAGGACGGCCCACTGGAACACCGCCGGCCTTACGCCTTTTAAAACCGGGTTGCGACGTCACTGAATGGAGGACCAGAAGTCTGATGTAGCACAGAAGACGACCAACGAGGCCTGAGGGCCCACTCGGGAGCGGGAAGACCCCGCTGAAGGGGGCAAATGCCCGCAGCATCACTCGAGACTTGACAATACGAGCATCTCGGCTCGGGCTCCGGCGTATTAAACGGGATGACGAATCGTATTAAGCGTTAAGAAATGTATGAAAATATGTCTCAAGTTGCAGGGACTGGCGTAAAGTGGCGTATAAAGCGAGAAATCGTATTAAACGTGATCGTCTTAAACGGGTTCTACTGTATTTACCTATTACTAACACAAAAGTAAAACTATATTCTATTGAGTACCTACATAATAACACATTTTCATGGTAAGTAACACAATAATTATTATTTTGATGGTGAGAATTTGTCCTCGTAGGCAGGACTTCCTTTAACAGTTTGGTGCGGGCATTTACAGGAACTAAGTTTTATTTGCTTGTATTTTTACCGAGAGTTTTTCCTCGGAGTGGAATGTGGACGACGCGCGCGCGCATGACCCCGCCTCCGCGCCTGGGACTGTACACACTAAACAACGTGGTTGAACTGCAGCAGCACGATGGTGTAGTCGGCGACGAGCGCGAGCACGTCCGCGAGCAGCGCCGTTTGCAGCGCGAGCGCCGGCAGCAGCCGCACGCGCAGCGGCGCCGCGCGCAGACGCCGCGCCAGCGCATGAGCCGAGCGCGCGCACACACCCGCCTCTGGACCTGGGACTGAGAACATAAATTCAGAATGAAGTGCTAGACATTCCTGGCAATAAAATGGCCAGGGGATAAAGTGTAACTCTCTTTATTGTACAAAATAAACATGACAAATTAACAAGTACAGAACAAAACACAAGTACAAAGGCGAACATATCCCTTAAGGGATCTCTTCCTGCTGACCTTCAAGCGATTGACAAAACATGTGATATTAGAGTAGACACACAAAGAAATTTTAGAGAGAAAGAAACAAAGCCGTGTGCAAAACTGAACAATAAATCCAAATCCAAATCCTTCTCCAACTCCTTTTCCGTGCACGCGGTCAAACTATGGTATCAGTTACCGGTCGACATTCGACGTTCCCAAACCGTGGCCACTTTGCAGAGCCGTTTGGCTTGACAATCTGTCGTAAATTTCGGTAGGTAGTTGTATGTTCTGTGTGTTTATTGTATATATGTATAAATGTCTTAAAAATTTGGCAATAAAATGTCCATGGAAGCAGGAGTTGTAGAATTTTCGTAACATATTATTACTATACTCTATTCTATTACATTCGTAGTACTTAAATACTTATTTCTCACCAATACCACATGAAGTGCAGCTATTTGTCTGTTCAATTTATTTATTGCATTCTGCGCCCGTTGTCCGTTTATTATTATCATCATATTAATCACTGTGTAGAAACAAAGGTAGTGCAGAGAGAAGTGTAAACTGGCGATCGTCATCACAGCCTGTAAAAAAAGAGCCGTAAAAATAGGTATGTATACCTTATCGGTTTAGGTAGTTAAAACAATGTAAACAATCTTGACGTGTCTTTTTATTTAAATGTACACTTTATAAATCGAAAACTTTACATTTTACAATTTAGGTATGAAAAAATCATTTACTTTCATAATTGAATTGTATAGTGTAACGATTTTCATTTTTAGACTGTGTATTTCAACAAAAAGACATGTCAAGATTGTTTATATTGTTTTAACTACCTAAACCGATAAGGTATAGTAGGTAATACATTGCCATGGGCATGGGTAGGAATGAAACAGACTTCTTTTTAATAGCATAATTGGCTTCTGAAAAGATAAATTGCCTTCTAAGTAATTAAGTTAGCCGCAACAATCAACGCACGTCTGAATAAAAATATCAACTTAGCTTTTGCCTTTTAGGGACAGCGCAGGCGACAGAATTTTTTGTGCGGTCGAGTCTGCGGCGCACAAAAAGTCTGCGTGGATTGTATGCATTGTGCGCCGGACTTTTTGCGCGTGGCGTGCGTTACCTGCATAATTATAACTGCGTAGGTTCTATTTTCACAGACTAAAACGTCCGTCGCGGATAGTCTGTCGTGTTCTATGTAGGTAAGTATGCCACTTTAAATACAGGGTGGTTGGAAATTGACCGTGAATATTTTAATTTGTGTTGATACACATCTATAAAAACCCCCTGTGAAGTTTTTTCCCGGAATTTTCATGTATTTTTTTTTACGAAAATCTGAAAATATTACCCAAGGTAGTATGTATCACAATGTCCAAAGATTGCAGAGGCGTACGACCCGACTAACGGGACTTGCGTACGGAAGGTAAAACACTCAGCACACACAACACACAATGGATTTTTTTTTTAAGTAAGTAAGTTAACCTTGCGGGGGACAATTTTTTTACATTTTTAGTCGGCGTTGAAAAGAAGATGAAATAGTTTTTTAGAGATTTTCCTGATTGAGTTATGAAATCAGAAGTTTGACCATGGGGCCGAAAAAAAATTCTATGGCTGGATTTATTACTTCCCTATTTCGCCATGAATTTTCAGTGACCGTACGCGCTAAGGACAGCGTACAAATGATTTTGTGCGAATACTTTTCCTTCCGCAAGTACCCGTAAGGGGCGCTTTTAAAGCCTTTGTCTATCAAAACGTTTACGTCGCGAATATTATGGTCACTAAGGAATACAAGCGTAATGTGTGTATGTGTATGTACGTTACCTTGTCTATTATGTAGTTGATGACTTGATACAGAAGGATGATGTAGAAGACCGTCGTTGAAAACAAAGATAGAGATCGCTCTCGCTATAACTGAACTGATAGAGGGAAGCGACCATTAAACATGTCATGTTTAATGGTCGCTTCCCTCTATCAGTTCAGTTATAGCGACGGAAAGTGAGATAACACGATATATTAGCAGCCATTTTTCTATTTCTGTCAATGGCCACTCCCAATTATCAATCAATCGACGGTCTAGCCTAGATTTTTGACATTTTCTTATCTCTAGTGAGCGAAACTCACTTCAGTGACGGCCTATCTACCTTATACGACACCAGTGGCTGCACTACACCGCCAGAGCGAGTGATGCGAGTAATAGCCCGTCGTTCTCGAAAACTCGCCTATAGCAACAAAACTATTGGCGCTAACACTCGCTTCACCCCTTTTTTCTTCCTTCGATACCAGTTACGAAAGGTCAGTTACGTACACGGCCGAAGGGCGCTTCACAACCCTCGCCCACTTGCTTCTAGTTTATCATTCTATTTGTTAATTGCTCATCGTTGGTGGTTGGACAAATGCCTAATTGCATTCATAGGATGATTGAAATTTTAAACGTGTCAATATGTTTTTTTTTTCGCCTAGGGCAATTTTTGCAATAATTACCCGTATAAGTCCTTTTACTATAGCATGATTTACGGATCAAGGGGCAAGAATGAAGCATTTAACCTTTTATCTACGGGGCCCTAAACACCAAAGTCACTACCCAACACGGGCATATTTTTGCGAGAATGATATTAACTAACATATTTTTGATAGTAACTTTCAAATTATTTTAACTATCATACATATCATCTTATAAATAATCACTTTTATCTCTTCTAATTACAGGAATTCCACTTTTTGTTAGAATAAACGTTGAAAGCTTCTCAGTGTATGAACATCAATAGTTGACACCCGTAGGTAAAGGGTTAGCTTTTTTAGGCATCACGATAGGTTAGGTCTAACAGTAGGTATTCCTGAGTCATTCTTCTTAGTACAGCAAAAAAAAGGAATTATTTGAGATCCTTATACGTTACATGGCCGATCACTCATTACCGTATTACCTGGACCCCAAAGCATTTGCAGAGACTCTCAATTGCGGAGGCCAGCAGTTGACTTCCCATTGTCCATTTTTCCAATTCGCCACGCACTTCTTCCAACTCCTCATTATTTTCCACATCGTCTCCCTCTGTAAGCTTCACCACAGTGACAGACACGGACGAGTTAAAAACATTCAATAGAACAATGACGATCCCGATATATTCGAAGAAAATGAAGTATTCGCCGAACAAGTGGAATTGATAAAGCATAGCAATCACAAACTGAATGTTAAAGGGGTTACTACGAAATGCTGAGCTTACTTCAAATGAGTATATAACTGTCGTTCCACCCATTACAATAGTGAACATTATCAAATGGATAAAAAATCTCCTGTAATGAGTTCTTAAGTTTTGCTTATAAAAAAAGTCGTCCTTCAATAAGTTGTGAAGTGCTTTGACATTTTTTACAAAAAAATTAAAGTGGTGTAAGTTGAAAACGCTCAAAAAAGTTGCTGAAAACACGTTGACCAATGCTAGAAAAACGTATACCCAAGTAAATATGTTATTTAATTGTAATGCATCTTCATTAGAATTAAACAGTTTGATTCTATTTAGAAGATAACCACCCAGAACAACCGCCACGCAAACAATTTTCGTTAAGATATAAAACAGTAGGAATGGTTTTATTATTCTTTTTATAAATGAATAATTTCGGAAGATGCCTAAAACGTTTTCCACAGTTGTAAGTACTTGTATTATTTTTCTTTCAGACATTTTGAATAGTGTACGTCCAACGGATAGTAAAGGAACAGTTTCACTAGATCGACATTGTTGAAATTAATAATTATATTGATAACTATTGTTACAAGCTCGTAGGTACTTCAGTGATCGACATGAAACTAAACAGTTGTAATTAAAGCAAGCGGTCAATGCTATTGTGAGTTACAATAAATACACTTACATAAATATACAAACATACACACATATAACATCACGCTGTATTCCCAACAGGGGTAGGCAGAGCACACAAAACGCTACATAGACAAAGCGATGACTATTTCACGTTTCGTATCACATAAATATCGCGTAAAAAACATGTACTCGTAAAAATAAATTAAAGTGGTCTTCTGTCAAAATATTATTATCCTATTTACTTACAACTGTATATTAATAAAAAAATGTATGTATAATTTTATTTTTACAGCGATAATATAAAACTGGTCTAATTTTAATTTATTTTTCAGATAAAATCTGTTTTTTTTTTTCCATTTAAAAAGTGGTATTATTACCTATAGTTACAGTAATTGTTGTGAAAATAAGCAGAGACCCACTGTATTATGAACTAAGTTCTGCGCCCGCTGCAGTTGTGTGCAGTTGTATTACACGACCAGTGGCTTAGATTGCAGGGTTGACACTGCGATATTATCCAGAACAATAAAAAGCGGAATTTTCGTGTCAAAAATCAAACGTCAATAGATCAATAGAGTAGAAAAGCCAGATTCCTATGAGTATCAATAAGGATTCTTTATGCAGTATAACTATATCTATCTATTCTCTCTACGTATCCAAACCAACGAAGCATTATTTTCTCACTCTCTATTCTATGTCTCGCGCGTGGGATAGACTACCTGTCATCTTTTGACATCTCTAAATAGACAGTGACAGGTAAAGTCTACCTCCTGCGGAACTCTACTCGCGCCATGCTTTCGCGACTTTACAATATCCTCTTTCAGACTCCACTCCGCACAACATAATGACTCGCCAAACCACACTTAATATACACACTTACAAACCATCAACACGATGTATCTTAGCTTAACGGCTCAATTTCGCTCAATGTCTAAATATGAATGTAAGGCATAAAACTCTTCGTCGTACGTAAATCTATTAAGTTCCAGGAGAACAACCATAATATTCAAAGTCAAACTGACCTCTGAAACGTTACGGGTCTTGGCCAGTTAACCAAAAGCGATTAAAAGAACATTGAAAAAGATAAAAATTTGAAAAGAATAAAAATGTCGCCCGTTGTTCATACTTAAATAAGCATCGGTTATGTAACCACTAAATATTAATGTATCATCATAATCATTTCAGCCATAAGTCGTCCAGTGCTGAACATACGCCTCCCTTTTAGACTTCCTTACCTGTTCGAAGCGACCTGCATACATCAAATATGTATGAAAGGTAACAAAATATTTAAATATTATATTTAGGTACTAGCTTTCCGCCCGCGGCTTCGCCCGCGTGGAACTCGGTTATATTGCGGTATAAAGCACAACTATAAGAAAACTTCTCGTTTCAAACGACACACAGCGCTATCGATCTATCATCTATCGATCGATATCGATCTATCATCGATTGATATCGATCTATCAAGCAAACTATATTTTTGGTTTCCCTCGGGAACATCATTTTTTTCCGCGATAAAAAGTATCCTATTATTTAATCCGGACTTCTATCTTTATGTCTGCAAAATTTCAAAGCAATCGGCTCAGTAGTTACGGCGTGAAAGTAGAACAAACAAACAAACAAACAAACAAACAAACAAACAAACTCACTTTCTGACTTATAATATTAGTAAGGATTAAACTGACAATCGTGTCGATTCTGTGTCCATTCACAAATTTGAAAAATCGTATATTATATTGTTCTCTATTTTTGAAACACCCCTTATACATATTAACAATATAAAAAAAAATGATGAAAACAATCCGATTAGAATTACAAAGGAATATGGCGCTTAGTCATGCTGGTTTTAGTTTTGTTGAACGTTGTTACCGTTAGCAGATCACAATATAGTCCATATTATTAATGTTCATTCTGTCGTTTAGAAAAATACCAATAAAAAAACAACAGTATAGTACTTAAGTTATTTTGTTACTAACGACCTAAGAACCCATGAAGTCTGATATTAAAGTTATTATTATTATTTTTTTATCGTTTTGTAAAGAGGCAACCCTGCACGCTACAATCAAACCCGCCGGCACGTCTTGCGTCCAATATTGGTCACGTATAGCTCTATAGCCGGTGTCGCTTGTCAGTCGCTGCTTTAGGTTTTCTGTTCATTTCCTTTTACTTTATAAAGTACAAACCAACAATGCAATGCCAAGCCCAATGAACTTTATAAAGTACAAAATTATTGAAAGAAAAAAACTAAGATCATAAAACCAAATCGAAACTTTTATCGACTTTTACTTAGTAGGGTATTTTATAATTATAATTGCTAGTTATCGGAAACATAAATCAAACTATTTCCTCGATAGATTAAATGTGGAAAAATACACACTTACATCACAGATAATATCAAATGGGTTAAGCCAGGGTTCCTCAAACTTTCGGCTACGCGAACCACTCTTAACAAACTTTCGGTTCCACGAACCTCTTACTAACTAATGAACTACTCCTCCCCCCAAGAAAAAAATACATGTGGAAGAAAACAAGGTTTTTATTTGAATAAAAAGAGTACCTAACACTTAAAGTACCAAAATAAATGTCTTTGTAATATTAATGTGATGGACATATTGTGCTTGTTTATTGTCGCAAATGGATTGAATGTTAGGAGTAATTTTGGTCAATTTTAACCTTAATTCTGACTCGCTATCAAGTCAATTTCTGTATTCTGATCTTGTCGCGAACCCCCTGCTGTCGAATGGCGAACCCCTTTTTTTTGTTTGGGCTGGGAAATGCATTTACGCACTCTACATGGAATTTTTGTCGCCATGGTATGATTCATGGCGGCAACAATTCCATGGATGTACGGGACTCGCCTCCCCGAAGGAAGGAATACCCGTTAAAACCCAGCACTCCCCCCCGACCGTTAATGCGGGGTGTCACGGGATCGCCATAGGCATGCTACCGCCACACCCGCCGGTTAGCCATTGCTGGCCCCTCACTGCTTTTAAGGAGTGTGCTCTCCATCCCCAGGTCCTTTTTTGAAAGGGGTCAGGTCCCCTCCTCAATGCTCCTTCTTAACCAAGAAGGAGTCGCGAGCATAATAGGCTGTTTCTTTAATAACGAGGAGGCAGCCTCTCCTCGTGCCCTCACGGAAATGATGCACCCTGAAAAGGGCGCATTCCCACCCCGGTGCGCCCTGAAAAGGGCGCTTCCCCTACCTCGCCTGGCCTAACCTCACGGCTTTCGGCGGGGGTGTCGCTCTTGGTCTGGCCCATCACCCCGAGCCAACCCGGTATGGGTGACCCTGTCCGGTATAGCCCCGGGGATCATTTGGGCACGCAAGCCCCCCCACCACGACAAGGTGGCGACACAGTCGGGGGGGGGGGGAAATGGCGAACCTCTACGACGGGTTCGCGTAGCCCACTTTGAAAAACCCTGGGTTAGGCAAAGCACACAAGACATCACATAAATAAAATATGACCGTAACTACATATTCCACGATTAGTTGGCTCTTCTAGCTTAATTTTTAAGCTTTTAGCGTATAAAAATAATACCTAACATCCACGGGCAAAACAGACAAGTGTAATCCGATACCCCACGGTAACGCAAACATACATTCAACATTAGTACATCACTTAGTCATCAACGACGGCAAAATAATCTGGGCAGTTCAGACAACACCTATTTCGCTTCCTGCAACATAGCCAGCTGGTCTGTCGCTTAACGGTGCGCAATATGAGCGCTTATTATCAGCTGCAATCAGCGCATCTGCGGTGCAGGACGTGCATACTAGATAATAAAGTTGTAAGATGTGCAATGGGTACAGGTACAGTGATTATCAAAACAGATACTGGACTAAGAACTCAACTGAACTAACAACTCACGGCAATAAGGTAAAAGTACCAACGCCTCAACGCCCAATAGATGACACCCATGTGACCCCCTTTTTCCTGCATTTTTCAATGTTTCTTCGCTCTTATTAGTCGCAGCGTGGTGTTATAGCCTAAAGCCTTCCTTGATAAATGGTCTATCCAACACAAAAATATTTTTTCAATTCGGACCAGTAGTTCCTGAGATTAGCGCGTTCAAACAAACAAACAAACAATCAAACAATCAAACAAACAAACAAACAAAAAAACTCTTCAGCTTTATTATATTAGTATATGTTACTACTACTACGGTATCCGAACGGATACGTCAATATCGCTCCCCTATACAATTCAATGATACACTGCGCAGATAATTCATATTTTACCGTCAAGTATCTGTTGGCACTGACATTATTAATAATATGGAAAGATGACATTTATACGCAGATGAAATATTATTGTATCTGCTTAGTCTGTCACACGCTTCAGCATTAACTTCAAGCTTAGATACTTAGGTATTTAAGAAGCCCTATATTTTTTACCTATATATTTGTAGCTTCTATAATTACTTTTACAAACCCAAACAGAACATCGCCGTGAAGGCATGTTGCAGATAATAATGAGATACAGCCCTTTGATAGACAAGCACAAACGGATACAAACAAACAAACGAGTGTACACAGGTTGAGTCTGGTAATATGCTCCAAATTTAACCCATTGGGTACGGAACCCCACAAGGCACCTATCCAACACTAAACTTATTCCCCCACTTTATCCAACGCCCCTGATTGGCTTCAAGCGTTAAATTATTCCCAAGACCAAAGAAAGAATTTTGTTACAAGTTCCTCGAATAAATTCTTGTTACGAAAACTCGGAAATTTAAGGAATTTATTGCTATCGCAACTAAATTTTAACGCCTAAGCCTTGATAGGCGTTGTCTTTGCACGACTGCACACGAAAAGTAAGTTTTTTGTCATATAATCCATTTATTTTTCAATGTTTGTTTTCTTGCGGAACCTACTTTTGGCCATGGTTAATAATTTAGAATTTAATTACACTGCACATTTGCTTCGAAACGGTCAGAACACCTACATACATTTCGTGGTAATACACGATTGTAAATAAAATTAAAAAGCCGTGGTAGCCCAGCGGTTCGAATTGTGGCCTCTCAAGCAGAGGGTCGTGGGTTCAAACCTCGGGCTCCTCTGACTTTTTCGGCATTTATGTGCGATATCAAATTTTATATTTATCACGAGCTATTCGGTGAAGGGAAACATCGTGAGGAAACCTACACACAGCGACAAAGTAATTCAACGATGTGTGTGAAGTTCCCAATCCGCACTGGGCCCGCGTGGGAACTATAGCCCAACCCCTCTCATACTGATAGGAGGCCTGTGCCCTGCAGTGGGACGTATATAGGCTGATGATGATGATTTGAAATAAAATTATACACACAAATAAGGTTGAAAAAACCAATTTAAATTAAAAGTATGAAACGAAAGTAATGTACACACTATTCTTCATCGCTCGAAGCATCGGAGTTCACCTACTGAATTACTAAAAAGTAGGTACATTCATTATCATCACTACTAAGGGATGGACACAGTATTACTATTTATTGGCGATTGGTTCAACTTGAGTTTTTGAGGATTTTTGCTTTCATTTAATCAAGTAATACATACTGTAGTATGCCTAAAACCAATCTAATTAAAGTACTCAGGTGGTCTTTGTCGAGAGTGTAAGGACACGTTCTGTAGTGATATCTTTTAGCCCAGTCAAGAAACGAAGTAGGTTAGGTTAGGTTTGTTTTATGACCTTATATAGCGAGCAAAGCGAGCGGAGCGTCAAAACAATCGTACCTGATATATTTTTGTTAGGAAAACTAAAGATATGGCATAATTATGACTGTTAGGGCAAATGATCATTTTGACATAAAACGTTAAGGAATACATATAAAAATAGGTTAAAAAATTATAAGGATCCAGATATAGATCCAAATATACCTATTGACTGACACCCTAAAAGTTGTCACAAAACCACTCAAAACTTACATTATTATGGTAGGGTGTGCGCAATAGCAGGTCAAAGGGCACAAAAATCGGTTTGCTATTTGTATTTGGTAAAATATTGTAGAATCCAAAATTCTCTACATATTTTTTTTTTATTCGGTGAACCGTTTTCTAGATATAGGGCGGGGAGCGCGCGTTCACAGCATCCATTAAGGCCTTGGGTACTTACCGACATTCTTACCTCAATTAAGCTTAAATGACAAGACATACATACATACATACATATTCTCACGCCTGTATTCCCAAGAGGGGTAGGCAGAGCACATGAATTCAAATTTCAGTGCCACGTTTAGTAATTTCAGGGTATCCAGATGGTTAAACGTGATATTGCAGTGAGAGGTTGCTAGCCCATCGCCCACAATACACTAACCCTTTCCCAAAGTCGACTCTTACGACACCCACGGGAAGAAAGGGGGAGGTGCTATTCTAACCCGGCACCACACGGGTAAATGACAAGACTATTTACTAAAACCCGAATTGCTTTTATGTATTCAATATGGCCTCTCAAATTCTAATCTGTAAAGTTCGGAAACTACTTTTCAGCACTTTCCGGTTCTGTTTGAGCATTGTAAATCCCGGATTTAGTCCCGTCGTCGTTTCGAGCCCTCGGCCAATTCGAGCAGGTTTTCCGGTCCACACCGAATTCATAAAACAGAAAGACTGTTGAAATAGTTTTTATTTATTTTATTAGAC
This sequence comes from Adoxophyes honmai, assembly GCA_005406045.1. Classification (NCBI taxonomy): domain Eukaryota; kingdom Metazoa; phylum Arthropoda; class Insecta; order Lepidoptera; family Tortricidae; genus Adoxophyes; species Adoxophyes honmai. The sequence goes on from BHDV01000601.1 coordinate 26,659, forward strand.
ATGACACGCGTCGAGTAAAAAAAACGTTTTTGCACGTTTGTCAAACGAATAGCATGCGACATTTTTTGGTTCTAAGCATAAGACGTGGAGCAACAGTACGTAAAAACATTAGAAAACTAAATAGTACTAGTGCTAGTTTTGTAACCAAGTCTACTTTTTGAGCACCTGCCTTAAAAAAATATTTTTTTAGTTGTACGGTCAAGGACCACCAAGTCTCCATTAAACCTTTTCAAAGGAAGTAATTACTATTTCATGATAATTAATGCGAGGTTAAAATGACTTATTATACTTATTGATTTACAGTAACAAATGGTCGAACCAAATAGCTGAAGAATTAAAACCAGGCAACGGGATGTAAAGGGTTTTACAATGGGTTATAAAAGGCATGTTTTTAATAGATTGATCTAGTTTGATCAAGAACAAAACAGAAGTAAGAGAAGAAAGATGACGAAGCAAGAGAGATAGATTGATCGAAATCATTCTTCTCTATCAAGAATCTTAAAGTATAAATAAAAAACTAACGAACTAAGAAATACAATGTGTTCTTTATTGATCACAATGGGCAGGACGAGGTTATTATAAATGACAGTGAACGTTCTGTTCACAATATTGTTTTTGAAATTAAAGCAAATTCAAAGGAATTGTTGCGAAACTCGACACCGGCTTGTAATTAATTACAACAAAATATAAATCTTGTTTGAGACGATTTGATTATTGCGTGCTCGCTGTCTAACTTCAATAACTTCAGGGCCTTCAGGCCCTCAAGGATTTCTGTTCCCACTTGAAATGGTCGTCTGATAATTGTTTTGGGTAATACAGACGCTTTTACATTCAAATATTCTATGTTATAAACTTATAAATCAATCCTCTCCTAGTTCATCTCCGGTGGAAATAGTAGGTATAGAGTTTGCATGACGTAGTTACGAAGTTTCTTTATTAACTTACCCGGTGTTTTTGACATATAAAATAAAATCAGTATTTAAGGTTCCCATACAAAAGAAGTGATTTATTGCAGTTTTTGGTACGGAACCCTTCAATCGCGAAGCCCTGACTCTAAATACCTACTTAATTTAGGGCCTCAGACCCAGACAAAAATTTCATGGCTTAAAATGTTGAATCTTACGTAACCTGATCTTTAAGTTCATTTTCCACTGAATAATTTGTACTTAATGAAGTACATTCGGCTGTTATGCTTACTAGTAATTTGTACTTTATAAAGTACGCGGGGCCTTACGAGGTTAAGACCTGTATTTTTTATTACCTTTATATTTTTATCTTCTATGACTGAAAAAACTAGATTTTGGGTTATTTTAATGAATCCCAACTAAGTATATTTTATTGCCAAACGCTGGTTTTCCACGTATTTACACCCCGGTAATAAGGTAATTGAAAGCGCAAGTTAGGTAAACATAACATAATATCACGCCTGTATTCCCAATAGGGGTAGGCAGACCACACAAAAAGCTACATAGACAAAACGATGACCATTTCACGTTTCGTGGCCGCTTCCAGCATATATTTTAGGCGACAGGCTAGCAACCTGGCCAAAAAATATATGCTAGAAGTGGCCACGAAGTTAGGTAACGTTTAATTAATTGATAATTGATTTGAATCGAACCTAACCTAGCACGCGTTGTTGAAAAACCGGCCAAGTGCGAGTCGGACTCGCCCACGAAGGGTTCCATACTAAACAGCAAAAATAACACGTTTTTTCTATGGGAGCCCCCCTTAATTATTATTGTTGTTTTGATTTTAGTATTTCTTGTCACAGCAGCAACAGAAGTACCTACATCACGTTCGCACGCTCAGCTGACGCATAAACCCCCCTCAGCCGTGCAGCTGACTATTTTTTTTAATTCTAATCAATGTCAATTACACATGAAATAAATTTCATGCGGCATAATAGTAGATTGTCCAACAAGGGACTAAAACAAGCCATAATGACACGAGATATTTAGACACCCGAGCGTAGCGATATTTATGTAAATATACCCCAGGCATTTGTCTAATTGTTTCTTGAGTATAATTAAATTAATTAACAACCTATCATTAATTATTATTTACCTGAAGGTATGAACCTGTCAGTTCCAATTCAACTAGTGTACATTTAACGATTACATTTTCAACACGTTTGAACTGACAAGAGACTTCGAAATGGGACACGCCTTAATTATAAAAATATTATCTTCGATTGAAAATGTACTGGGTGTCTACAGAAACCGTTGTTTATTCAGCAAAATAATGCAGTGGTTCATTAAAACCTTTGTGTTTGGAGAAATATCCTTTACGGCGTTACGTCTGTTATTATCTCTTAGATATAGCTTAGTCGGATATTTTCAAAACTATACTGACGTTGTGGTTTATGTTCTTGATATCTGCAACCTCTTTTTTTCTTTCTTCGGTGCAATAAGTGTCTATAGTTTGAGTTTCTGTAGCGCCAATCTTTTCGTGAAGTTTGCTTGCGATATGAAATCTTTCGAAAGACTGTTTCGCAATGACGCATCATACCAAGGTTCAAGAAAATGTCGATTAATTCGGTTTTACATAGAATTAATTCTATGTATTGTTTTAGTAATCGGAATAACCGTTGACTATATGACTTATTATTTCACCACGTCATTATCTAAATTGGCGGTAGTGGGTTTGATTTCAGAATTATTTCAATTAAATCTACTTTTTTTTGAATTTTTCGTATTTTTCCAATACATCAGAATGATAAATGAGAGCTTGGTGTTTTTAAACAAGTCTGCAGCTGAAGCAGTTGACAAAATAAGTGGGAAACATGATGAGACGGGCACCAATGAGATACTCCGAAAAATAGACGCTGATTTACAAAAATTAGGCACAGCTAGCCATTTGTTAATGTCTGCCAGTGAAAACCTTAGCAATTGTTTTGGAGTTCAGGTACATGCAATGATGTGTTGTTAGATGTTGTTGTACATGCTTTTAATTCAATATTTTGCCTCCATAACATGTTTTTCTTCAACAAACTGTTTTTTGTAATAACTTATTGTATTGTATTTGCATTGTTGTTACATTGATTTCTCTTGTCCTTGACTTTTGTTACTGTCCCGTGCCCGTGGGGTGTCGGGGATTAGAATAACACCTCTCCATATCTTCCGTGGATGTCATAAGAGGCGACAGGCTAGCAAGCAACCTGTCACTATTGTACCTGTCACTATTGTACCTGTCACTATTGTACCTGTCACTATTGTACCTGCCATCTTAAAACCAAAAAATATGTGCTAGAAGTGGCCACTAAACGTGAAATATGTAGTCATCATTTTGTCTATGTAGCGTTTTGTGTGCTCGATGCTAATATGTATGATTTTTGTCAAAGCATCACGCATGAACCGCCGGACCGATTTTATTCATTATTTTTGAAGTAACAACGTCTTATAATTCGATGGAGCCGGATGCACGCACGAAAAAACATGACGTATGCGGCGTTACCTCGATCTGAGGCGTCCCATTAAACCAATTATGTTGCAGAAAGTTTATCAGAATTTCAACTCCAATTCTCAACCTTCGATAGCTCAGTTGGTAGAGCGGAGGACTATAGAGGAATAGGTCCCTGGTTCAAATCCGGTTCGAAAGAGTTATTTTTGTATTTTTTTAATGCATGCTATAAAATATGTTAATTTTATTATAATATTGAATGAATATACCTACTGTAGTAATTCATTCAAAATAAAATAAAATTAAATCAAAAATTTTCTTTTGAAAAATGGAACCATGCCATCAGTATTTTCTTATGACGTTGTCACGTTCAACCATCGTCCGTAAGCCGATTTTACAGACAACCGATTATTTTGTTGGGTTCGATATTGTCAGGAGAAGGTTCATATAAACGAAAAAATATGAGGATTGCGCGGAAAACTAGAAAATTAATTATTATACAGGGTGGCAGGAAATTGACCGTAAATCGTTTAAGCAGTCAATACACGCCTGGAAACCACTAAGGCCCCTTTTAATTATTTAAAATGGCCCTGTGTTGGGATTGTAATTAAACTATTTTTTATATACCTAAGCGCCAGAAGAAAAAACCGGCCAAGTGCGAGCCGGACTCGCGCACGAAGGGTCCCGTGCCAAAAACAGCAAAAAAACACGTTTTTTCTATGGGAGCCCCCCTTTATTATGAGTATGATTTTGATTTTAGTATTTGTTGTTATAGCGGCAACTGAAATACACCATCTGTGATAATTTTAACTCTCTAGCTGTCACAGACGGACAGACAGACAGACAGATAGCGAAGTCTCAGTAATAGGGTCCCGTTTTTGCCCATTGGGTACGTAACCCTAAAAACTGAGAAAGTCACACTATGACTATTGTGATATCGTAGCTCTGTAGTAAATTTAAAATAATCAAACATCACGTCTGTTTCCCAAATCGGGGTAGGCAGAGCACACGAAGCGCTCCATAGACAAAACCATGACTATTTTACGTTTCGTGGCCACTTCTAGTATATTTTTTAGGTTTTGAGCTCGCAGGTATAATAGTGATACATTGCTAGGCTGTCGCCTAAAATAATACCTTAACCTATTTCCCTCGTCGCCTCTTACGACAACCACGGAAGAAATGGAGAGGTGTTATTCTATCTCGACAACACACAGGAAATTTAAACAGCATGTGCGAATACGGTGAGGGTCGCTAGTAATAAATAAATACGGTTAGAAAGACGATGCAAAGATTATTTATTATTATTATCAAGATTAAGATGTCATCTTTATTTTTCAGATAGCTTTTTCGTTATCGTTTCTTACATTCGACTGCATCAAAATTTCGTATGAAATTGTTTGTTACCACATTGGCCAGGTAATATTTATTTAATTTGTTTTATTTCAATTCAGAGTAATAACATTATTTGTTTATTTTTATGTATAAAGCGCAGGTTTTTATTCAACATTATAGTTACGATTTGTTCATCTAAAGTGTTGCCTGCGCGTATTGCCAATCCAACCTTCTTTATCTAATCCGTGCCTGTGCCGTACCCATAGGCCTCGTTCACACGGCATTGTCCTGCACGTTTTTTTTACAATATACGTCTTAACCTATAATTAGCGACTGTACAAAGTACATAGATCTATTCACACGTATAAGCGGTATACGTTTTTTTGCAGTACAATGGTCGTGTGAATAGATCTAGGTATGTACGTTGTACCGTGTGGTGCCGGGTTAGAATAGCACCTCCCCCTTTCTTCCCGTGGGTGTCGTAAGAGTCGACTCTGGGATAGGGGTTAGTCGGTATTGTAGGCGATGGGCTAGCAACCTGTCACTGCAATATCACGTTTAACCATCTGGTTACCCTGCTGAAATTGCTAAATGTGGCACTGGATTTTTAAATTCTTGTGCTCTGCCTACCCCTCTTGGGAATACAGGCGTGAGAATATGTATGTATGTATGTATGTACGTTGTATGGTCACTATTTATACGTTAAGACGTATACTGCAAAAAAAACGTGCAGGACAATGCCGTGTGAACGAGGCCATAGAGCACAGACCGACTAGAGAAACAATGATAGCCACCCAGTTTCGCAAACCGTTAGTTTATTACTTACAAACTGTCACAAAAACTGTAAAGAGCCAATAACCATAGAGGAAAAAGCTACTGCGTTACGCGCGATCTTGGGACAGCCAATAAGAGCACAGCGAACGCCGCCATGGTTTGGCGGAATCGTCTTCGAACAAATCCAATGATGACTCTTTGTAGGGTCTGTCCTCTATGGCCGTACCACCACAACTAATTTTGGTAATGTAGAGCCTTGTCTCGCTCTAACTTTAGCCATGATGACTGTCTGTTTCCAAAGGTCGATGTGCAAACTTTATGGTCGTGTACGTGCACAGCGACAAAGACTTTGACACATACATACACATACGTACATATTCTCACGCCTGTATTCCCAAGAGGGGTAGGCAGAGCACAAGGATTCAAAAATCCAGTGCCACATTTAGCAATTCCAGCAGTATAACCAGATGGTTAAACGTGATATTGCAGTGACAGGTTGCTAGCCCATCGCCCACAAAATACACTAACCCGTTTCCCAGAGTCGACTCTTACGACACCCACGGGAAGAAAGGGGGAGGTGCTATTCTAACCCGGCACCACACGGGGCAAAACAAGACAAGACTTTGACAGTTATAAATAATTTTAATTTAGAGTTACTAGCTCAAAAAAATTGTTTTATTTTCCTGATCAGGTTGTATTTTGACGCAATATATTGCATTGGCGTTATATTTTTGTTGCTCTTGTTGGTGCGTCATGGTTTTTTTAGTAAATGTATTTTACTGTTTTTAGAATAATGAAAATTTAGTCAAAGGACGGAATGACTTCGAATATTTGTGCTGCTACATATTTGTGAAAATAATCATAATGCTTGCTGGTCAACGAGCGCAAAATGAGGCTAAAAATCTGAAAAGAAAATTGTGTGTGCTCTATTCCCATCTATTAAATAGTAAGTAACACCTTGCTGTCTTCTTTTGGTCACTTTACCCAGAACTATCAGGATAAGAAAAGAATAGATTATTCAAAGAAGGAAGCAAAGTACCAGTTTTTTTTTCTGGACATTAATGTATGGATCACATTTTATTTCAAATAAAAATAATAAATAAATAAATAATAAATATCACTGGACTATATATTTTAAACTAATCACCCAAACTAGGCAACTTAATGCCTGTATTATGGGTACTAGACAACGGATAAACTAAGGTACTTATAATTAGGCTTAGGACTTTTGGATGCTCGCCGTGGTTTTAGAATCAATGGAGTCGCCATTTATGTTAAATTAAAATTTTCAGTAAGATTTTTTTCCAAGTCTAAAAAATAGTCTAGGAAAATATGTATTAGCTTAAACATAATAATTTACTATATTTAATTAAAACTAAAATATCTTCTCGCAGCTAATAGTCGTTTTTTATACGCCACTATTGAAACTCCGATGAGGTACTGTAACTTGTGTAGAGTTATGATAAAATGAATTAGATACTGATATATCGGCATAAATCATGACACTTATTTTTACACTTTGATTTGACGTTGTCAAAAATATTTAAGACGAGCTGTTACCCGCGACTTCGTCTGCGCAGAATAAGTATTTCGGATTGCGTGGCGTGGAATATATGGCATTAAAATTATC
>BHDV01000601.1:34636-48315 GCA_005406045.1 Adoxophyes honmai
CTGCTGCCGGCGCTCGCGCTGCAGACGGCGCTGCTCGCGGACGTGCTCGCGCTCGTCGCCAACTACACCATCGTGCTGCTGCAGTACAACCATGTCGTTTAATGATAAAAACGGTCTCATATCATGCAATGAAGTACTTAAATCAATTGATTTTTCCGCACAATATTCGCCAGGTACTTGGTTGTGTGAAACTGTTTTGAAAGTATAATTCGAAAAAGTCGCACAGCTAACTTTGATCATGTTACATTTATATAGGCAGATTTATAATAGAACGTCAAAAATTTTCACTAACAGTTTGGCTTTCAAGCCTAGAATGCACGTTTGTAGTATTATATTATGTAACTGGGTGATTATCGTTAGACTGGAATGAACTTTTACCAATAGTTTTATGCAATTGTGTGCAAAACCGTGGTAGCCCAGCGGTTCGACCTGTGGCCTCTCAAGCAGAGGGTCGTGGGTTCAAACCCCGGGCTCGAACCACAAAATTTTTCGGAATTTATGTGCGAAATCGAATTTGATATTAAATATATCACACAATTCACAATATAGAAAACATCGTGAGGAAACCTGCACACAGCGACGAAGCAATTCAATGTGGTGTGTGAAGTTTCCTATCCGCACTGGGCCCGCGTGGGAACTCTAGCCCAAGCCCTCTCATACAGAGAGGAGGCCTGTGCCCTGCAGCGGGACGTATAAAGGCTGGATGATGATGATGATGAGTATGTGTCATGTGAGCATTAAGCGAAACCTATTTTTTAATAACACACTAGCTGTTACCCCTGACGTTATAAGCTTTGTACTTAGTTTCACGACATTTACGGAAGAAATGAAGGGGTGTTTCTCTAAACTCGAAACTAGACGGGAACAGTGATAACCTTAAAAAATCATCCTGTCCTCTACCTGGTCCATGTTTTGCAGTTTTATTATAACCATAAACGCGGATAGCGCTATAAAGGTTCCGATAAGGGCAGAAAGTGAACGTTTTGTCGCTACTCTCGCTGCTTTATAGCCTTTAATAAATTTGATACGGTGCGTTACGGACGCACAAGTGTAATCGCGCTTGTTTTTGATGTGCAATATTCAAAGATGATCGACTGAGATTGCTTGCATTTTAATAACGCCGTTTCAATTGAGCTGTTGAAATTAGAGCGGAAATATGGAAGTTGAATAACTGAAATTAGAATAAGAAATAGTGGGTAAGAGAACAAACTGGTGTAAAAGTAGGGATTAGAATAGAAAATTGTATGCTTAGTTTTTGTCACATATTTTGTTCCATAGATAAAATATATGTATAGTATATAATAGTAATAATAATGTAGTAGTAAATAGTCGACGTTATCGGGGTCTTAAATAAAATTTGACGTCATAATAATTACTATAGAAATTTTGACAGCTTAACGCTATGCTTGTCGACGAGTTAAGTGTATTGTAAGTGAATAACGTTGATAAGTACGGCATATTTTTTAGGTAGTCGATAAAAAAAGAACCTACATATTGACAAATTGTTAGTCTGTCGGCTCTGTGTCTAGATATCAAAATAAAATCTAATTTTCCCTTCGCACCTTTGAATTCGAGTAAAAAGTAAAAAAAAACGAAAAGCTTTTAGGTATAGACTGGACACCAAAGCCAGCGTCAAATGTAATTACGTGCTAGCTTTGTAGACGTACTTTTAAAAGATTTGGAGAGCTTTTTGAGCAATCATATGGCAATTTTAGTGTACATATACAACGTGTTACAAAAGACCAGGTAAAAAATGGAATAAATTATTAAACTAAAAATATTGTCAACCCTAATAAGCTGTCGCTTAATAAAACTGAAGTTATCATAGATTATTTAACAGAGTGTATTCTTTGAAGTAAAAAAGCCGTGATATCCAGCGGTTCGAACTGTGGTCTCTCAAGCAGAGGGTCATGGGTTCAAAGTTTCAAACCCAGGGCTCGCACCTCTGAATTTTTCGGAATTTATGTGCTATATCAAATTTGATATTTATCACGAGCTGTTCGGTGAAGGAAAACATCGTGAGGAAACCTACACACAGCGACGAAGTAATTCAACGTTGTGTGTGAAGTTCCCAATCCGCACTGGGCCCGCGTGGGAACTATCGCCCAAGCCCTCTCATACTGAGAGGAGGCCTGTGCCCTGCAGTGGGACGTATATAGGCTGATGATGATGATGATGATTCTTTGAAGTATTCTCAATATTTCCTTCAAAAAGGTTTTCAAACTCAATAAGAGGAATTCATGGGTTCGAAAACCGTCAATTAAAAAAAGAAACATTGTGCTGTCAATTTCAAATCTTCAAATTGATATCTTTGAATTATTTCGTGTTTTATCGACATTATTTCTTAAGTGAAAAAAAAACCGGCCAAGTGCGAGTCGGACTCGCGCACCGAGGGTTCCGTACAAACCTGCAAGGTTTACAAAGTTCGTTCATTACGACAATCGAGTCATAACTATGGTATTTTTATTATAGATAGCTCTACGCGTTCTTGAGGAAAAAAGTAATAAGTTTATATTTATTAAAAAATATATATTTTGTAATGTAACTAAAAATTTAAGGTTTTCGGAATTTTTCCTCTATGTGTGCTATAAAACGTTGCTTCATGCCAAATTTCAAGATTCTAGGTCAACTGGCAGTACCCTTTAGGTTTTGATTCCCTTGCGAGTACTTGCGAGTTTCAAAATATGCAGCTTAAATTGCTGTTTCTTTTGATTGCGTTGACATAGAAGTTTGATTTTGTTACAGCTTAAAGGTATATAGACCTGAGTATTTGGTATGAATTTCAATTTAATACCTCTACGCGTTTATGAGGAAATGGGTAGTAAGATTAAAATTATTAAAAAAAAATATATTATGTGATGTAACTAAAAATTTATGGTTTTCGTAATTTTTCCTTTATCTATGCTATAAGACGTTGCTTCGTACCAAATTTCAAGATTCTGAGTTCACGGGAAGCACCCTGTAGGTTTTGATTCCCTTGCAAGTGTCGAAAATTTGCGGCATAAACGGCTGTATCTTTTGATTGCGTTGGCTTAGAAGTTCGATTTTTTCACAGCTTCAAGGGACAGTAGATTTGAATAATTGATATAAATTTCAGCTTCATACCTCCACGCGTTCCTGAGAAAAAGGGTCTTGACAGACGGACGGACGGACGGACGGACGGACAGACGGACAACAAAGTGATCCTATAAGGGTTCCGTTTTTTCCTTTTGAGGTACGGAACCCTAAAAATGGCTATCAAACCATATTCCGGCGAGCGAAGTTGTGCATAAAGCAAGATGGGTGATACTTTGAGCCGTTTCTGTTGTTGTTTGTTATGAAAGAAATATGTGTTAGTTAAGGATTAAATTCTTACTATAAAGAATCTATGTCTGTCTCATAGAATTTATTTTTACTTTATAATATCGATCAGAGCGGCTTCTGTACATTTTGGTATTAACTCTTATATTAGTCGTTCCGCGGATATTAGGTAATAATGTACATTCTGTGTTATTTAATCTTTAATGACATGGTAATAGGGTTGGTACATTAATGAGAAATTCTTTATTTTTATTCATTTTGGCGATAAGTCAAAATACGATACTATGGTTGTCAAATATTATAAATTGAGTCCTTATAATGGGCCAGTTAACCCCCTTTCGCCTTTACCCTCATTTTTGTAACACCCTGTATATCGGCGTGACGTCATGCTACCTGCAAAACTGCAAAATCGCGTGATCGATTCTTGAAAACCCGATCCGCCACCTGCGCTGGCGTAAACAAAATTCCATAGGTGTGACGTCACTCAATTACTATAAAATAAGATTTTGCTGTGGTGTTGATATCATTGAATCTAAGGCTCGCTAGTTAAAAATAACGTCCACGTTTGATAACAAATTAATGCACTTTGTGATTTTGCTAAGTTAAATTAATTAAAATTGAGATCGAATAAATTGCATACGATGATTAAAGACAGTGATTTCAATGGTCGAGTCGAAGATCCCTCCTCTTACGTAATACAGTGTATTATTATTATTATATTGCAATTTATAATATAACAATCTTACCTATTCTACAAGCGCCCGGAATAACGAGGAAACAATATAAGTTATGAACTTAAATTAAAAAGCCAACATTGCATGAACTTCAAGTAAAATTTCATTTTAGTTTTAATACATTCAACTCAGTTCACTTCAGCTTAAGTTAGAGCTAATCATAGTGCGGTCCCAGGCGAGTCTTCGTTCCCATTCATTCGCGAACTATTATTTACAAACTTTAATTATTAAGTTAGTTTGTTCGTTCATTCACCAACTCCTACACCCAGAAGAGTAATGGAGAAAGTTGTTCTCTGTGGTATTATTCAGATATATTGGGTGTTTAATGAGGATACCCAAAAATCAACACTGGGGTCTAGAGGCGACGATGTTTCAAGCGAAAAATTTGCTGACTTCTTCGTTAGGTCGTGTTTTTAAACTTTCAAGTAAAATAATGTATTTCATTAGTAATATAAACTCTTTTTGTACTAAAGTTAATTATAGAAAGGTTATAAAAAAGTACAAGTCGAGTCCGTGTGGTGTAGGGTTCACCTACTAGTTACTACATGTAATTGTACTCTTTTGACAAGAAGTTTTTGAAGCACCACTCAGTCCCTCAATTTTGCGCTCTGACAAATCTCTATAAGCCATTTTCAAGTTCACTCCAACCCACAGACTGATATCGAAATAGATACCGCGAGTTCCTGCATTTGAATGAAAACCAAGCGCGTCACATTTTCTCTACTCACTGTAACGTCACATGAGCATTAAGCGATGGAAATTGACTGTCCGAGTGAAACCGATTCCAAGGGACGCCGCCTTACTCAAGTTGTCCTATCTCTAAGCAGTTAAACCTAGTCTTAGTCGTACGAAATTAAATTCTTCTTCCTAGTCGTACACTCTTGACAGAGTGGTCGTGGTCATGTTAAATTCGATGGTTGCGACACAGCAGCTCTTGCGACCCGTCGCCACGCGTTTCTGTTTCTGGTGGAGTGGGAACAATCGTTGATCGAGTTCCCTGTGATGGACTTGATGAGATCTGTCCATCGTGTTGGGGAGCGGCCACGAGATCTTTTTCCCTCAACTTTCCCCTGCACCACCAAGCGTTCCATGGAGCCCTCGTTGCGAGTGATGTGCCCAAAGAATTTGAGGATTCGCAGTTGTACCGTCGCCGATAACCTCTCTTTGATATTGAGCTCTTTTAGGATAGAAATATTGGTACGGTGCGCAGTCCATGGGATCCCAAGCATGCGTCTCCAACACCACATTTCCAGTGCGTCAATCTTGCGACGATCCTGAATCCTCAGTGTCCACGTCTCAGCTCCGTACAAAAAGATAGGAAACACCAGACATCTCATCAGCCGAACCTTTGTGTTTCTGGTTATTCTGCGGTCTTTCCAAATCTTACTGAGTTTTTCGACTGAGGATCTAGTCACGGCGCATCGCCTCCGAATCTCATCCTCGCAACCTCCAGTGTTGGTGATCGCAGAGCCCAAATACACGTAGCTACTAACGACTTCGCATCCCGCTATACTTTGGACGTCTGGTTGATTGTCATTGGCACGGTCCACGATCAACATTTTGGTTTTCTCTCGATTTATTGCCAGTCCAAATTCCAGTGCTGTGGTCTCTAGGAGTCGTAGTAGAGTCTCGATTTCATTCCTGGTTGATGCGAGGAGGGTCGTATCGTCCGCGTACCTTAAGTTCGATATTTTTCGGCCTCCCACGGATACTCCTTTGTTCCAATCCTCAAGAACAATTCGCATGATATACTCCGTGTAAATGTTAAATAGTAAGGGAGATAGTATACAACCCTGTCTAACACCAGCCTGCGTTTTGAAATGTTCTGAGTCGACACCATCAACTCGAACTGCTGCCGTTCCATCTTCATACAGACGCTTAAGGAGGTGCACGAGGTGATATGGTACACCCATTTCCGTCAGGACCAGCCACAGTTTCCGCCATTTGACCGTATCAAAAGCTTTTCTGAAATCAACGAAGCACACATAGAGCGGGATGTTGAACTCTCTAGCTTTCTCTACAATCTGTCGCATTATGAGTATTTGCTCTCGTGTGCCTCGACCCTTCACAAAACCAGCCTGCTCCGAGGCGATCTCACAAGACAGGTAAGCTTGAAGCCTTGAATTAATAATGTGTAACATTATTTTGCTGGCGTGGGAAATGAGGGAGATTAATCTATAGTTACTACACTTTTTAGTCGATCCCTTTTTATGTAGTGGTATGAATATGGAGTGTGCCCAATCGCTAGGCCAGATTCCAGTGACCCATATTTGGTGACAAATAGTGTGCAGTATGTCTACTCCGATTTCCCCCATGGCTTTAATTGTTTCGATCGGAATCTCATCGAAACCAACTGCCTTGTTCCGCTTAAGGTGTTTTATAGCTGCCCGTACTTCATCTTTCAGCAGTAAAGGTTCCTGTTCTGAGATAGTGTCGCAGGTCTCTTCGATGTTCAGTGACCCATCGACAAACAGAGAATTACAGTAGTCTTTCCAGACGTCAACAATTTTCCTTATCTCTGTAACGGTGTCTCCCGCCGCATCTTCAATTGCCCAAGTCTTCGGTTTAAACTGACGGGTTATAAGTTTGATTTTAATATGTAAGTCTTTAGTTTCAAACTTTTGAGAATGGCGTTCGACTTCTTCACATACTGACTGTAGCGCTGTGTTCCGATCGCGACGGCACGCGGCTTGTATAGCGGCATTCATGGTATTAAGGTGTTGCATTGCAGCCCCACTAGCTTTCATCTCTCTACGTTTCTCTATCAAATTCCAGGTATCAGTCGACATCCAATGTTGCCTCCTTTTGGGCCCGTGGTTGGGCTGCGATTCTCGCACAGCTTCTCTAATCAGCTGTACGGTGGACTTCCAAAGGTGGTCGGCACTTTCATTTATGCCACAGTTTTCACGCCACTGCTGCTCTTTCCCTTGAATGGACTGGATAAATGAGTCCTCGTTAAGCACTACAAGGCGCTTTGTCGTTGCCTTGTTTATGGGTCTGCGCAGCCTAACTCTCATGTCACATATAAGTAGCTGATGGTCGGACATAACATCGGCCCCCGGTAGTGTGTGTGCGTTGGTTATAGAGCTTCTCCATCTTGTTCTGATCAGTATATAGTCGATCTGGTTCCGGTACTCTCCATTTGGAGAAGTCCAGGTATATAGTCTTCTTGGGTGCTGTTTGAAGACTGTATTCATAATAGTAAAATTATTATCTGCGGCGAACTGGACGAGGCGCTCTCCTCTGTTGTTCCTGGAGCCTAGACCATAGTGACCGACGATGTTTCGTAGACCGACGTCTAGAACAGTTGCTCCCACCTTTGCGTTAAAATCACCGATAACCATTAGCATCTCTCTTCTCGGGATGTCATCGATACACGTCTCAAGTTGGTTATAAAAATCCTCAATTTCTTCCTCAGAAGCGGCACTTGTTGGGGCGTACACCTGGACGATATTCAGTGCGCATGGTGAAGCACTGAGTTTCATAGTAATTATCCTCTCACTGACAGGGTTGTAGCCCAAGACAGATCCCTCCCAGGACGTGGGTATTGCAATAGCCACCCCCGCAAAACTAGATGACTGGTTTCCCGAGAAATAGATTGTATGTTTCTCCAGATTTCTATGACCACTCTCCCTCCAATGTGTTTCGCTTAGCCCAGCTATTACAGTATTGCATCGCTCGAGTTCGCGACCCAATACATCGAGTTTACCACTTTGGTTGAGGCCTCTAACATTCCATGTTCCTATGCGAATATCATGACGTAATTGGAGCTTGTCTCTTCCAGTAGCATTATTTCCGTGGGGCGCCTGGTCACCCACGACCTCACAGCCGGTAACCAATTTCACACCCTGGTTCCCGGACAACACAGAGCGCCGGTCGCTACGCGGATCGCATGGCTCACTTGATTTCTTAACCGAACTTTTCATGACTCTCTTGGGATTTTAGTGCAGTGGTTTCCCGTTGCCTTCTGCACCAGTACTTTTAGGGGGTATTTGTCCCCCAAGGTTTCTGAAGCCTCTTTCGAACAGGTTTCCCCGTCGAGTGTATGGTTATACCGCCATTGCTCGGTCGCCAGAGCCCCGTCCGTTTTCTAGCAGGGAGCACCACGGCAACGAGATTGTCGCCGCCGCCATACGGCGCGTGCAGGTGGGGTTGACAATAGGGCCGGTAGTGTTATTCCGATCTCCCCTTACTCCCTTTAAATTTTAATATTATTTTCTGTGCGTATAAAATTCAGTTTTTACTATATCTTTTTAAAACTATTATCATTTCATGTACAAAATCACAAAGCAACAGCACAAAAAAAATTACTAACTTTCCATATATGGTTAGTAAGGAAATCAGTTTTTTGTGTCTCCTGAAAAGTTGGTTAAAAACACATAGCGACTTCTGCAGGAACAGCGACGTATGGACACTCTACCATGAGGCTGAGAGGTGGCTACACTTACATAGCCACGGGACTCGCGGCAGTTGTACACACTTGATTTGCGTGATACTGAACTTCTTGTAATTAGCTTAAATATTTATAACAAACTAGCTGTGCCCGCGACTTCGTCCACATGGAATAGTAAAGTTATTTTGGGCATTACCTTTTTTTCGCAATAACCGCCTATGTCCTTTCTCAGGGTCTGAAGATTGTCTGTGCCAAATTTTATCAAAATCGGTGGACAGGTGTAAGCGGGATAGAGTAACATTCAGATAAATTATATAAAATAAAAACGGTTTGCTACCCTATGATGTACTACCGTATCGCCTAAAATATATTTATCTATTATCTACGGGAGAAATGAAACTAGCTATTTACTTTCTGCGCCGATGCTACTCTTAGTACAGAATCCAAACAATACGCAAATTCATATTCAAATTTCTAACAAAATACATCAAGTGTAAAATACGAGCAACAATTCTGGGGGCACTTAACCCTCCCGTAGATTCTAGTTGCAAAGATTTACGGCTGTTAATAGAAACCCGACCTTATGCGGCTGGCGTAGAGCTCACGGGCATTTGTCAACGTTTTTATTGAGAGCGAAAGTGGGGAGTCCCACCGCGGCTGTAGGAGAAATAGAAGCGCTATCACTATTACAATGGTATTTTTATTTGGTGACAGAAAAGTTAAATTACTCATATTTATATGTATGCACGCGGGACATAATCACGATTTTACGATTTTATTTACCTTCTCGACGTTTCGGCCGCGTTACAGCGACCGTGGTCACGAGTTGACTGAAGCAGTGCACGACGTTTGTTTCGCAGCCCGGGTTCTTCGAACTACCCGCACCTGATTTTCATCAGTAACGGCTCCTCGAACTACCCGCGTTTCATCAATATCGTCCACCGTCACTCTATTACACCGACACACAACACTAACAATGTCAGATGCTCGCTCCGAATGTTCATCTCTAGGCTGACACTTGTTAATAACCGGATTCCATGAAGACGGAAGCTTAAATCCATCACCTCGCTTAAAATTTTTATGCTTTTTAATTTCAACCGCTTCACGCACTATTCGCGAGTAATAATGTCGTTCTGTAGAGAGGATTTTAGGATTATGAAGCTCGATCCAATGGTTTGGTCCTGACTCCAACAAATGTTCAGCTATGGGAGATTTGTTAATTTGGCGATTTTTAACAGCAGTAATATGTTCCTTGACTCTTTCAGCTATAGTCCGTTTCGTCTGTCCAATATAGGAACTACCACAACTGCAATCAACCTTATATAAACACGCGGCCGAAACGTCGAGAAGGTAAATAAAATCGTAAAATCTTGATTATGTCCCGCGTACATACATATAAATATGACTGAGAATCGCGAAAGTTTAAAACATTATAAGTTAAATTACATTCATAAACACATAAAATCACGCCTATGTTCCCAAATGGGGTAGGTAGAGTACCTACACGAAACGTGAAATAGACATACCCATAATTATGAATATTTCACGCTTCGCAGACACTTCTATCATCATTTTGGGTTTGAAAACAGATGTAAAAAGCAGTATAACAGTTTTAGGTGCCTAGCCTGTCGCTTAAAGATTACCTAAACCCATTACCTTAGTCGCCTCCTTCGACATCCACGGAAGAAATGGAGAGGTGCTATTCTAGACCCGACAACACACGGGTTAAACTAAATTAAGTTAAATTGAAAATAAATAAAGAGTTAAATAGAGATATAGGTTGAGGTATAATTTAGGCGATAGGTTATCATTATCAACCTGTCACTATTGTATTTCTTAACTTGCTCGTAAAACCTAAAAATATGCTTATGTTAGAAGTGGGTACGAAACGTGAAACAGATATGGTTTTGACTATGATGATTTACGTGTGCTTTACCTATCCTAGTTGCAAATAGAGGCGTGATTTATATATGTAAGAAAAATAAGTAATTAAAGTCACTCATAATTTTCATAATTCTCACACAATGCACACAATGTGTGTTCTGCCTTTCCCATTTGGAAATATAGGCGTGTTGTAGGTATGTATTTACGTAAAATAGAGTTATTAAATCCCACTGTTTAGTGATAAATACTTTCTACTGTATCGCTAAAACTGACTTGTAAACTTTATTAGTAAGCTTTTAGTACTTTCACATTAATCACATCACAAATTTCAGAGATAAAGACGGAGGCAGCAGACATTCATATTTTTTCATTCATCATCATCATTTTTAACCAATAGACGTCCACTGCTGCTGAACATAGGCCTTCCCTTTAGACTTCCCTTATTTTTATTACAATTTCAAAACTGCGTAGTTTAAAATAATAAGAAAGTAGTTTAATGTAAACTTACCTTTAAAAAAAGTGGATTTTATTGCAGCTTAGTAAATTTTTTTAACGGCACCCCAATCGACTACGGCACCACTACTGTGTATACAGGATGGCCAGAAATTTACCGTGAATATGTTAACCAGTAGTCGGATATACGCGTTAGAAAGCACCTATAAAATATTTTTTAAAATTTCGTGATTGGCCTTGGGGAAGACAAAATGTTTCATCGCTTTTTAGGTCAGTATTTATGTCACCGGAAAATAACACATTCCGTAAGTTTATAAATTTTAATAAATTCTATCATTATATTTCACAACAATTTCAACTATGTATAAAATTGTAATAAACATTTTTATTACCATGACCTTGAAAATAAACTTAATTTAGGAAAACGATCCCTGAATAAAATTTACTAAAAAAATTCAGGAAATTTATAAACTTCCGTAAGATTCCAAACGGGAGACAAATTGTATTATTTTACGGCCGTATTTTCGTAAAATAATCAATTTACGTTAGGTTAGGTTAGATTATGTTAATTTAGATCAGATTAGCTTTATTTATGTAAGATTAGATTAGGTTAGGTTAGGTTAGATTATATTCAATTTAGCTAAAATGTGGGCGTAATAACATTTTTAGTCTCCCGTTTGGAATCTTACGAAAGTTTATAAACTTACTAGGAAATTTATAAACTTACGGAATGTGTTATTTTCCGGTGACATTTACATACCTTACGTCCCGTACGCATGTTCCGTTAGCTGGCGCGTACGCACGTACGCGCGTACGTACATTGAAATGCTACGCGATTGACATAGAGCTGGATTACAACTTTTTCAGACTGTCGATTGTTTTATATGAAAATTTCGGGGAAAAACGCAGGGCTTTTCAGATGCGTATAACTTGACCGCTGGTTAAATATTTACGGTAAATTTTCAGCCATTCTGTATAATAACATAAGATTATCAATTCATAATAAAAAATAAACAAGCTCGACCCTATTCATAATAACTCATAATTTGGTATGGACATGACTGTGGAACAAACAGTGTTGCAAGTACAGTGAATAAAATATACCAAGCAGCACAAATGTTTGAATTAAACATGTAAATTTTAATAATACCGTTCTCTTCTAGTCCGTATAATCTGCAGCTAGTCCCTTAGAGATAGATCCGAGTCCTTGCTTTTTATGCTGGTACGATAAAATAGTACTAGTTGATTAAAAGTTAAACATCTAAAGCTGTCGTGTTGACCCTTTGAGAACAGTTTGTTACCAAGCATCGTAAAGACTGGAAAAGGTTTGGCCAACGTTTTGTGAACGCCCGAAGCAAAAATATTTAATGTTCTTAATTTATTGAATAAAGGTGTTACTTTTGGAGTATTAGAAAAACTTAGTCTATTATTTTGCCCACTCGCGGGTTCACAAGGTCACGGTCAAGGTTAAGGTCAAGGTCGTAGGTGAGCAAAGTGACATTCGTAAATGATATTTTAATTTTTACAGCAACAACTCAACTAACTATGGTTTTAAATGAAATAGGAACCTATTTCATAAGTAGTTAGTACTTATGTGATCTACAGGGTGTTTGGCGTATTGTGAGCCAAAATAATTTGGCCAATAGGGTCATTTTCTGTATATTCAACTCCCATAATACGTTACATGCCAGGCGATTACTTTCATATAATTTTTTGTAGTAATTTCACCAAAAAACCAAAATTACTACATTTAAATTCAATTGAAAAAAAAATTCGGCGTAGCCAAAGGCGTGGCAAAGTATAAATTTTATTTTGAAATCCGAATTTTCTGACAAAATAAATGTCGTCTAGTTTTATTTTCATTCAGCATTGAAGTTTTAACAAGAGCTAAAACTTTTGGAGGTTATGGGAGCTGAATATATAGGAACTAACCCCTTCTATCCGCCAAAATACTTTGACGCACGATGCGCCAAATACCCCGTATACATTATATAAACTGTCTCAGTCTAATAAAAAATATCTTGGCTCTAAAGTCATATAATATCTCGAACCCTTTAACCCTATTTAGATCGTCAGTAAGTTTTTAGGGTTTCTGTAAGACAATTGATGTGACGGCATATTGATCCCCGTTGCTAGGATCAAAAAAGGCTAAAAAAAGGTCGTCAAAATAAACGGCAGATAAATGTACATTTATTCTACAAATAAAATATCTCAACAACCTTTCCCTAAAGGTTTGTGATCGGGTATCACTTGTTTAAGAATAGTGTTTCAGAGAAGAAAAAATAAAAACAAAGTGACTGGTTACTGGATACCCACTTTCATTGAAAAAGGGCACTAAGGGAAAAAAACAAAATCCCAATTATTATTACTATAAATCCATTAGTTTGTGAAAGAACAGTAGAATGCGCTTATTCTACCAACAGGCTTACAATGATGTAATTACCCAACGAAGTATGATTTTCTTATAAAATTCTAGTATATTCAAAGAAGGATGCAAAAAAATAATGTCATGATGAAATGAAATTATGTTATTATTTCATTAACACTAATTCTATAATGAAATGTGAAAAAGCTTGTATACCAAAATTAAACAACCTATACAAAACTAAAGCAATAATAAAAAAGTGATTATTTCACCTTGGACCTCAAAGATGTTGAATAAGCATGCCTAACCACTGGGCCAGCCGGAAAGTTGCTAAAGACAACAAAAATAAACATGTAGCATTGGAAGCGGAAGTCTGTTTAACTAGTTTGTTTCACCATACAAACTTTTACCCACATTTTAATACAAACAATTTTACTCTCATTCAACACCTCGCATCTGCCTGGACAGGTAAGTAAGGGCAGTGAATGTATCACGACATCCCTTGGTCATTCCTGTTCTCCCCATCCATAAGTCCATAACCAAACTGCCC
>BHDV01000601.1:50869-72043 GCA_005406045.1 Adoxophyes honmai
GATATTTTCGTTGTTTGACATTTTTTTTAAGTCTATTCTACTAACCTTTAAAAACAATTAATTCGTGCCCAAGTCAGATCATGGGATATAGTAAGTAAAAAAAAATTGTTTAGTGAATTATTTCATTGTTACGGGTACTTTTTCCCCGAGGACGCTAAAAAATCACGCTTCCAGGAATCACCCTGAAGTCTTAACGAGAAAAACGTCCAAATGATGTTATAAAATATGTAATACCAACACTACGATGAAGTAAAATGTAAAGTTGTTACTAGATGACGTGGTTGAACTGCAGCAGCACGATGGTGTAGTTGGCGACGAGCGCGAGCACGTCTGCGAGCAGCGCCGTCTGCAGCGCGAGCGCCGGCAGCAGCCGCACGCGCAGCGGCGCCGCGCGCAGCCGCAAAGCCAGCGCTCGCGCCGATCGCGCGCACACACCCGTCTCTGCGCCTTGGACTGAACACACCATACAAGTAGTATAGAGTAGCCAGAAATATACAGTAAAATATTTAATCAGTAGTCGGGTATACGCTTTTGAAAACCCCCTGTGAAGTTTTTTTTCCGGAATTGTCATTTAAAAAAAACACGAAAATCTGAAAATATTTTCCTTTTTTTTATTCTCCGGCTTCTAATCAACCGCGTAACATCGCAATGTCGAACGAATGCAGTTACTTACGTGCTGTAACGGAATTTGCGTACGGGACGTAACGTAGGTAAAACACGGGATGCAAAAATCTGAAAAGCGATTAAACATTCGTCTCCCACAAAGACAGCAATGAAAATTATCAGGGTATTTGTACACGGGTTTTCAGACGCGTATACCAGACCACTGCTTAAAAATATTTACGATATTACGATCAATTTTCGGCCATCCTGTATAACCTTTTCCTGTCGAAACAGGTTGACAAATAGTTATTTACGTAAATCCTACGTAATTATAAGTATGCAACAGCACGGTGTGTAACATCCTTATGTTACAATAATTATTTTTTCACATATATCGCCTGTATTCCCAAATAGGGTAGGCAGAGCACACAAAACGCTACATAGACCAACCAATTACTACTTCACGTTTTGTATAATTATTATTATCTTATTAATATAATTATTAAATTAGAATTCGTGATTTTATATGAAATCGTGAATTATTTAAGCACAGCCGCATACATTTACATACCTTTGTCACTATAAATATCAAAATATCACTAGTTCAGAAGTAAAATGATGAATGACCTTTATCTGTAAATAGGTTCATAATGTTAATGCCATGAAATTGCTATCGATATTCGAATTATGTTCAAATTTCGAAAATCTTAAACAAAGTATAAAAATGAAAGACGTGATTTTTAAATAAATTTGCCTTTTGGTTTGTTGTACTAGTGTACTATTTTTTTATGCGTAACATGGGGATAAAAATGGTTCCATACGATATTAAGAAAACAAAATATAGGTAATTATGAGTGTTAGGATGAATTATCATTATGACTTATGTTATAACACTAATAACTTAGTCATACTTACTTTCAACAAAGAAGTTGTGAATAACGCACAGATTTCTGTGAAAGGTTATTGCCTCATTTTGCACACGCTGGCCAGAGATTATGACAAAAACCTTAATTAATATGTAGCAAATTAGGTAATATAGCGCGCTTCCAATTTTAAGTGCATCATATTGCTGTAAAAAAATAACTCAAGTTACAGGAAAAATCAAGGATACCAATCTTTTCGCAAGAGAAAATTTATCAAAAATCTTACCGGAGCGAAAGCATACGCTAGGCATTGGTATGAAATTATGATGTAGTATAAAACCGACATAAAGAAGGAAATGGCGATCTGGAAAAGAAATCCGCCCTACATTTTTGTGATTTGTTAATACATTTTTTGTTTTTATTATTTTAAATAGCACATTTGTAAATTTTCACAAATTTGTAACATCAAAAGTATAAACTTTTAAATACAAAATATGACACCAACAACAGCAAGAAGCGACGTTTAGTCTAGGAAATGAGAGCTATGTCGAAGTCCTTTTTTTAGGGTTCCCTACCCAAAGGGTGAAAACGGGACCCTATTACTGAGACTTCGCTGTCCGTCCGTCCGCCCGTTTATCGCCAGGCTGTATCTCATGAACTATGCTAGCTAGAATGTTCAAATTATTTGCCGCTATATTACCAAATACTAAAAAAAAAAAAAAATATTTATGGGGAGCTCCAATACAACAATCTTGATTTTGTTGATGGTTTTGGGTGTATAATAATACCTATACATATAACGTAAATTGAAAGCAAGTTTTTAGTGTCATTAGATAGGTTTAGGTTTAATACTAATAGAGCAATGGAAATTGTGTGACTAGGATAAATCGAGGTATAGAAGTTAAAAATTACAAAATTACAGTCTATTTCGCGCACATTTCTACTTGCGTCTTGCTAAGCCGGTTGGTCTTAGCACAAATGCACTTTTCTGTTCACTATTGACACTTTTCAATTACCTATGTGGGTTAATTTCTGAAGTGTACCTGAGCTCCAAAACAGTCACCAAGGCGGTCACAAGCGGTCGCCAAGTGATGACAGGTTTTACCCCATTTTTCTAATTCAGCACTTAAATCTTGAGCAGCTCCTTCGTCGACCACTTCAGTTTCTTCATCAATAACTTTATTCAATGTTTGGGACATTGTATGGTTCACAAATTTCAATGATACTATGATAGTCTCAATAAACTCAAAGAAAACAAAACTTTCATAACAGTAACGACATTGTTGGCTAATTCCAAATATGTACTCTAAGACACCGGTTGTTGATGAATGATCAGACCAATAATCGACGACATAATATACCCAAAATAGTGCTAAAGCTGTAGAAAATAGAGTGACATCGATATAAAGCCTCCTACGTCGCGATTTCAGGAACGATTTATACAACAGGTCTTCTTCATATAGTTGGTGCATTGCGTTGATATTATGAACAAATAATCTAAAATTATTCGCATTATTAGCACTTAAAATCAAAGCTGCAAGTACGTTGATAATCGAAGACAATAGATAGAGAAATGTAAAGACGATTGTCACAACCTCTATTTTTTGAGTCGACCATATTTCGAAACCACAACATAACATGTAGACAAAAAACGCCACTGTCAAACACGTTTCTAGAACGATGCGAAGTTTAGCAAACTTTCTGACAGTTCCCTTAAAGAAGTCGTAATTTCTATACACGCCCATAAAGTTTTCAGCTAACACAAGAGAATCTAACGTGTCAATTTGAAATATTTTCGGCATTTTTAATTGGTATCTTATTTATTAACTTCAGAAGTAGATTCTACAATAACGTTATATCAAGAAAGGCTTTTTTTGATCGTTTACAATAAATAATCTCAATAAAAACGACTGGACTGACTGTTAACTTTTTGATACAGACTTTAATACATTTTTCTCTTCTGAGAAAGTCAATTAGGTGGAACGTGTTCAGTCAATGTCACCGATTCGTAATATAAAATTCAAATCAATTATGACTAATAGTTTTTTTATTATACTTTGTATTCTCGTACATACAGGTTGATCAATCAAAAACTAGTCAGAAGGATAACATAAAAATGGGTGATGGTGAATGGGTCAGAGGGAGATATTGATATCAGTTGATTTCATAATAATTTTAAAATAGGTATAATTTGAGGAATGCAATGGTGGATAGTTATTAAGTAGCACTGTTAATTATGTAAATGTTTCAATTTAGTGGAATCTGGTTTTCTCCGACACTTACGCGCATTTTTGGGCTTCGCTGAAAACCAGCGTTGCTGCACCTTACTCATGCAGCTACTCATGCTGAGCGAAGACCCATCTTTCGGTTCTCTTGTGTCACCAAGACATTCCTACTGTAATAGTCATAACATTATTATTTTTTATTTTTTGTTATTTTTGTATGATGGGTACCTAAAAATAAACATTTTTCTTTATTTTTCTTTCTTTCTTTCAAACGAATCGAGTAATGGTTTTTTCTATCTCTGTAAGGTGTTCTTGTTATGAAACACAGGGATGTTTCAAGCTAGCCCATAACCTTTCACCTAGGAGCAGCGGCGGCTGCTGCCATCATTAGTACCAATAACAGATTTTCCAGTTTCTTATAATCGTTGACTTCACCTTTCTGATCCTTACATAATTGTGATCGCCCTGTATATTTGTAATGCTATTTCATGCCTTGATCGCTTTAAGGCGTAATATTCTACTCGAAACGCTAATGGCTCTTAAGTAATATGTTACCCGGCTATCATGGAATGAAAGTGTACATATTTTAGTTAGGCCTCTAAAGTACCTACTCGCATTAATTTTGTTGCCGACCACATGCAGCATCGGAGTTGGCAATATCTCGGTGCATCATGTCAGTTTTTTTAACCTACCATCACCAGCGGGCGAACCAAAAGTGACCGTAAGGGTTCCTGATTTCTGAACCGTCCACATAAATGGTCATGTAGAAATTTGTGTGATGGTCTCGCTTCGGGGCGCCCAGTGGGTGTACCGGACGTCCCGGTAAGAGTTCCCAAAATATAAACGTCGCGCTTTATTCCTTGCGGGATAGGCAGAGATTACAGAGCACTATTAGCTCCTATTCTGACATGCTTTTCTCGCTTCACTCATATTGATCACTCACATCTAATCTCATTCTAATTTGGCCTCTCTTTAGAACATCGGCGATCTGGCAGATATACGTTCTTCGAGAGCGCTCTCGACCGACTTGCCCTAACACACTTCCCTTGTAAATTAATTTACAGCCTTGCATCATCCATTCTCTCCACGCATAGTTCCCAAAATGACCAAACAAATTTAATGGTCATGATGGAATTCGTATGGTTTTAGAGAGTATGTCCACCTTCGATTTGTTTGGCTTTTGTTATAATTAGTGTTTTAAGCTCACATTTAATTTGTCTTTGTCACTTTATTAAGTACTAGCTTTTGCCCGCGGATTCGCTCGCGTTAAATTCGGAATGACGCAGAAGAGATCTGGGAATTTTTTGAATACGCTGCTGTAGACAATATGTATATGTCTTTCAATTTGGGAATAGGATGAAAAGGTTCTAGGCATAATAACATGCTACATAGAAAACATTGATAATTGCGGAATGCTCCATACATACTTACACCCCTCATTTTAGAGAAGTGATGGATCACAAAAAGACAAAAAGTAGCCTGTGTCACTCACTCTCCATCCCTTAGACTATTTCCATCTTAAAAATCACGCCAATTCGTCGCTCCGTTTAGCCATGATGCCATGAAAGACGAACAAACAAACAAAGACACTTTCCCATTTATAATATTAAAAAGTAATAAAAAGTATGGAAGTATGGATGATTCGATTAACCTACCGATGTAGCCTTGTAAAAATACTCTTACTGGGCCGGCCGGTAAGTTGCTAATGACAACAAAAATAAACATGTAGCATTGGAAGCGGAAGTCTGTTTAACTAGTTTGTTTCACCATACAAACTTTTACCCACATTTTAATACAAACAATTTTACTCTCATTCAACACCTCGCATCTGCCTGGGCAGGTAAGTAAGGGCAGTGAATGTATCACGACATCCCTTGGTCATTCCTGTTCTCCCCATCCATAAGTCCATAACCAAACTGCCCCACCGTCCCAAGTCTCCCCGACTAACGGAATTGTGACAGTGTGTACTTAATTTCACGGACCAGTGGCGAAGACTGCCATTATTCCAATTATACTGTTTTGATACGGAGTTACTCAGTGGATGTGACGTTATTTAGTTTACTTATTTATACTTTGAATTAACTAAAGCAGAATTTCGTGATACACAGGGTGACACTGAAAACATGATTCGGTTTCGTTAACCGATCCTGATTAACTAGTTTTCGTTTGATATTTTTTATATCAAAATTAATTAGACATGCAGTAGCATGTCAAGCCAAGTTTAAGTAACAGAACTGGCAAGGACAAACCATTTGGAGCCTTTTTGGCCCCCTCATAACTCAAAAATTATTTCACATAAACGTATCAAATTTAGCTCAAATAATTAAAATTTGCGAGATACATAGTCTTCCAAATTACATAGACATCTCAAACGGATTATTAGATACTAGCTGTGCCTGCGACTCCGTCCGCGTGGAATAGTGACTAATTTTCCCCGTTTTTCCCGCACTTTTCAATGTTTCTTCGCTCCTATTAGTCGCAGCGTGATGTTATATAGCCTAAAGCCTTCCTCGATAAATTGTCTATCCAACACAAAAAGATTTTTTCAATTCGGACCAGTAGTTCCTTTTATTATGAGATTAGCGCGGTCAAACAAACAAACAAACAAACTCTTCAGCTTTATTATATTAGTATAGATTAACGTCACCTTCATCACTGACAGACCTATAGATCAAAACTCTAACCCAATTCCACATGAAACATGACCTAAGAAGTTCGAATTTGGCATTCAGATAGGTGTATTTGTACACAGTAATAAATCTGAAACTGGTAATTTTTTATCATTTTATTTAATTTTTCACTAAGTACCTAGTTGGTTCTAGAACACTTCACTTATAGTACTTATTGCCTGTAAATGTACTCAATTATAAGTAACAAATAGTAATTATAACATAACCTTAACCAAGAGTACGTACGTGAGTACGTACTAATAATTAATGTACAAAAAGTAACAATATCCCATCAAAAACATAAATGTGAAATGAGAGCAATGTTCCATATTATGATTATGATACCTACATGCCTTGGTTATTCACTTCAACGACAAAAGAATTGAGATCTAAGCGGGTTCCAAGTTCAACGGTCAGCCTTTTATTTTTTTAATTAATTTATTTATAACAACATAAAATATGACTTCTTTTTACAACTTAGGATAACCTAAGTCAGAATTTGCCTAGTTTTCATATACGAATAAAATTATATCCCAATTTCTGAATCTGTTACTTGTCAGTTCATCATTCAGTATCCCGAAAATCTGGCTTACTGGTAGAAACTAATCATCAAACATTCGTATAAAAGAACTTGCCAAGTTAAACACACACCACGACGACTACGGATTCCTTCCACGAATAAGTCAACAAATATGTCGTGCTACACTCGAATTTAAAAACATGTAGGTACTCTTCAAAACATATTTATAGTATTAAGTGACCAATTAGTAACTCTAAGTAACATTTAGTAAAATTGTTTTTTTTTGGGAACTATAGCCCAAGCCCTCTCATACTGAGAGGAGGCCTGTGCCCTGCAGTGGGACGTATATAGGATGGATGATGACGATGACGATGATGATTTTTTTTTTAATTACAACAACAACAAGTCAAGTCTTAACGAGCAAAGAGTTCAAATGAGGTTATATAATACCAACACTACAATGAAGTAAAATGTAAACTTATTTTTAAATGACGTGGTTGAACTGCAGCAGCACGATGGTGTAGTTGGCGACGAGCGCGAGCACGTCCGCGAGCAGCGCCGTCTGCAGCGCGAGCGCCGGCAGCAGCCGCACGCGCAGCGGCGCCGCGCGCAGCCGCATTGACAGCGCCCGCGTAGCGCGCGCGCACACACTCGCCTCCGCGTCTTGAACTGTACACACTATACAAGTAGAATACAAAGTGACCGAAAATCGACCGTCAATAGTTTGAACATCTAAAAACCCCTGCGACGATTTAATCCCTGAATTTTCATACAAAAAAAAAATGAAAACTGAAAATATTTTCCTGTCTTTTGTTCTCCGGCTTTTAGCCAACCGGTTGCAGGTGTGAACGCGCGGGCCAACGGGACTTGCGTTAGAGACGTAAGGTAGGAAAACACAGTGCGCAATGACCAGAAAACCGGTGAAATTATTTGTCTCCAACAAGGTCAATAATGAAAATTTTCTGATTTTTTTACAGGGGTTTTCAGACGTGTTTGTATACCCGACCACTGATTAAAATATTTACGGTAAAATTCCAGTCACCCTGTATGTTAATTATAGTTTATTATATTTTCTAGTTTTTGCGCAATTCTTATATTCTTTTCCTTCAAATAAATTAAGTCTCCTACGAGGTAAATAATAAAAAAATAGGATATTTTTACAGGGGTTTTCAGACGTTTATGCCAGACCATTGGTTTAAATATTTACAGTCATTTTCTGGCCGTATAAACAAACATTTCCTATCAAAACAGGTTAGTAAATAAAATAGTTATTACCTTTACATAGCTTTGTCACTATAAAAATCATAAAACCTTAGTTCAGAAGTAAAAATTATTATTTGTTATTAGCGACCGCCCGCGGCTTCGTTCGCGTAGATTTTTGTTTTTACTGGGAGAATTTTCGAATTATTTAGCTGAAAGAGATCCAAACATCCATACTCACAAACTTTCATATTTATAATGTTAGTAGAATAGTAGGATTAGTAAGATATCATACATTACATAGGTGTAACGGTTTTGGAAGTGCACGCCAGAATAGCTAGAAGATGGTAAACTATTTCCTATTTAATTGACAATTCTTATCTTCATATTGTTCTGGACAATTCAAACAAAATCTTTATAAATTGTGGCGTATGTGCTATTCTGATGTATAAGCTACATTACTGTAAAGTTTCATTAAAATCCATTCAGTAATTTCAGGGTAATCAGATGGTCAAACGTGATATTGCAGTGACAGGTTGCTAGCCCATCGCCCACAATACACTAACCCTTTCCCAGAGTCGACTCTTACGACACCCACGGGAAGAAAGGGGAAGGTGCTATTCTAACCCGGCACCACACGGATTATGACTTAGTAAATAACTTTGTCATACTTACTTTCAACAAAGTTGTGAATAACGCACAGATTTCGGTGAAAGGTTATTGCCTCATTTCGCACCCGCTGACCAGAGATTATAATGAAAACCTTGATAAGTATGAAGCAAATTAGGTAATACATCGCGCTTCCAATTTCAAATGCATCATATTTCTGTTAAAAAAAACTCAAGTTACTGGAAAAATCAAGGATGTCGACCTTTTCGTCAGAAATTTTTTATCAAAAATCTTACCGTAGTGAAAGCATACGCCAGACAGTGGTATGATATCGTGATGTAGTATAATACCGATATAAAGAAGGAAATAGCGATCTGAAAAATAAATCTGCCTTACATTTCATCATTTGTATTTCCATTAGTTAGGTTTAGGTTTAAAACCAATACGGCAATGGAAATTGTGTAACTAGGATAATCCGTATAAAAGTTAACAATAACAGCTACAACATTATATCGTTTTCTTAAGCCAGCTGGTCTTAATACAATTTGTACTTTTTTCTGTTCACATTTTTCATTTACCTGTGTGGGTTAATATTTCTGAAGTGTACCTGAGCTCCAAAACAGTCACCAAGGCGGTCACAAGCGGTTGCCAAGTGATGACTTGCTTTACCCCATTTTTCTAAGTCAGCACTTAATTCTTGAGCAGCTCCTTCGTCTATCATTTCAGTTTCTTCATCAATAACTTTATTCAATGTTTGGGACATTGAATGGTTTACAAATTTCAATGATACAATGATAGTCTCGATAAACTCAAAGAAAACAAAACTTTCGTAACAGTAACGACATTGTTGGCTAATTCCGAATATGTACTCTAAGACACCGATGGTTGTTGATGAATGATCAGACCAAGAATTGACGATATAATCAAACAAAAATAGTGCTAAAGCTGCAGAAAACAGAGTCAAATCGATATAAAGCCTTCTATGTCGCGATTTCAAGAACGATTTGTACAACAGGTCCTCTTTATATAGATGGTGCATTGCGTTGATGTTATGGACAAATAATTGGAAATTATTCGCATTAGTAACACCTAAAATAATAGCTGTAAGGACGTTGATAATCGAAGACAATAGATAGAGAAATGTAAAGACGATTGTCACAACATCCATCTTTTGAGCCGACCATATTTCAAAACCACAACGTAACATGTAACCAAAAAATTCCACTGACAAACAAGTTTCTAGAACGATGCGAATTTTTACTAAATTTCTGACAGTTCTCTGAAAGGAGTCGTAATTTCTATATACGCCCATGAAGTTTTCAATAAAGATAAGAGAATCTAACATGCCAGTTTTAAATATTTTAGGCATTTTGTGATCCTTTCCAATGAATGTTCTCAATAAAAACTACTGCACTGACGACTCTTCACTTTTTGAAACAGACTTTAATAAAATTTTCACTTCAGATGAAACAAAGTCAATCGCGCGGAGCGTGTTCAGTCAATGTCACCAATTCGTAATATAAAATGCAAACCAATTACAACTAATACTTTTTTATTATACTTTGTATTCTCGTACATACAGGATGATCAATCTAAAAGTGGCCAGTCGGATGACGTAAAAATTAGTGATGGTGAATGGGTCAGTATCAGATACCGAAATCACAATACATGTCATCATGTTGATTTTAAACGAAACGAATAACGAGTAATGGTTTTTTCTATCTCTGTAAAACGTTCTTGTAGTGAAACACAGGGATATTTGAAGCTAGTCCATAATCTTTCTACTAGGAGCAGCAGCGGCCATTATTAAGGACCGTATCGTTAATTATGGAAACAGGTTTGTAGTACTCAAAAAAAGTTATATAATAATATAAATATAATATATAAATGTCAATCTGTCAAGTATTGAGTCTAATATTGGATTCAGTACAAAAAATATTGAGAACTGTTGAAAATTTCCAAGATGAAGGGTCTATCCGCGAAACAACGATTTTCTATTGTGACCAAATATAGCGAAGGATCGGGTATGACGATGAGACAAATTGCAGAAATGGAAGGTGTTAGTCTGAAAACAGTTTATAGCACTATCAAACGGTTAGGCATGAACCATACTTTCAAAGATTTACCTGGTCGAGGTAGAAAACGTGGTCCTTTGCATCATAATTTGGACAAGAAGACATGCGGGCAGTTTGCGAGAAATTAAGGTATTTCCACTCGAGATTGTGCGAAAAAATGCCAAACTTCTTTAGCAATGGTTCAACGTGCCAATGAAAGCAACATGCTGGTAACCTATAAGAAACAAAAACAGCCAAAACGCACTAAAACCTAGGAATCTACCGCTAACACTCGGGCTAGAAAACTGAACGATAAAATTTTAACTAAAAACAAACAATGTATTATTATGGGCGACGAAACTTATGTCAAACTTGACTATAAACCCTGCCTGGGCCGCAATTTTATACCGTAACGAAAGATGCAAAGGTCTCTCAAGAGGAAAAATCAATTTTTTGCAAAAAATTTGGCCAAGAGGTAATGTTTTGGCAAGCTGTTTGTCAATGTGGGATGAAAACGACTCCGTTCTTCGTTAAGGGTAACTTGAATGCTGATATTTACAGGAAAGAAATGTCTTCAGAAGCGGATATTGCCACTTATTCGCAAGCACAGAGGTCGCACATTATTTTACATCGATTTAGCTGCCTGCCACTATGCTCGCCATGTGCTAGACTGATATAGAGGGAATAACGTCGACTTTGAACCAAAAACGTGCAATACCCCTAATTGTCCTCAGATAAGTCCCATAGAGAGATTTTGACCTCTGATGAAGGCAAGATTAAGAAAACATACTAAGCCAACAGATAAAGTCGAGGAATTAAAAAAAGACAGGATTCGTACTTATAAAACCTTCAACACTTTAGCTGTCCAACGGTTAATGAAAAACATTAAAAGCAAGATCGGGAAACTGGCCAAGGAAACCAGTAAATAAAAATAACTTACTCTAATTATTGTGTTTGCACACTCATATGTATATGAGTTTAGTTGTTTTCCTATAATATAAAATGTTCCCACAAATTACGAGTATTTTACTTGTTTCCATAATTAACGATACGGTCCTTAGTACCAATAACAGGTTTTTAAATTTCTTATAATCGTCGACTTTGCCTTTCTAGTATATACTGATCACCCTGTATATTTGTAAAGCTATTTAATTACTTGATTGCTTCAAGGCACAATATTTTACTCGTAACGCTAATGGCTCTTAAGTAATATGTTACTCGGCTATCGTGAAATGAAAGTGTACATATATTATTTTGTTAGCGCTTAAAGTACATGTATCAATTTTGTTGCCGACTGCATGCAGCATCAGAGTTGGCAATATTTCGTTGCGTCATGTTAGTTCTTTGAACCTGAATTGCACGGAGCTACCACAAAAAAAGTGTTCCGGGGCGGCCAGGGTGAACCAGACGTGGCCACAAGAGTTTCCGAACCGTCCACACTAATGGTCATGAAAGGATTCGTGTGGTGGCTAGCTACTGGGCGACCAGTGGGCGAACCAGATGTGGCCACAAGAGTTTCCGAACCATCCACACTAATGGTCATGAAGGGATTCGTGTGGTGGCTTGCTACGGGGCGACCCGTGGGTGAACCGGACGTGCCGGTAAGGGTTCCCAAAACATAACCATCACGCCTTATTCCCTGTGGCCTGTGGAGTAGGCAGAGACAACAGAGCGCCACTCGCTCATATTTTGACATACTTTTCTCGCTTCACTCATATTGATCACTCACATTGATCACAATACATATTGATTGTATTGTATTGTATTGTATGGCTCTTTATTTCACATAAAACAAATATGTAAAACAAAGTACAGGATAACAGTTTTATGCTCAAAGGCGAACTTATCCCGAGGGGATCTCTTGATCACTCTCGTCACGTCATACGTCGGTCTGGCCGGTATACATTCTTTGAAAGTGCCCTCGTCCGACTTGCCCTAACACACTTCCCTTGTAAATTTGTTCACACAGCCTTGCATCATCCATTCTCTCAACGCATAGTTCCCAAAACGACCAAACAAATGGTCATGATGGAATTCATGTACTGTGGTTTTAGAGAGTATGCCCACCTTTCGTTTGCTTGGTTTTTGATATAATTTGTGTTTAAGGTCACACATTAGATTTGCTTTTTTACTTTATTTAGTAGCCCAGTTCAGGCATTTAGATTAATTAAGAACCAGCATTTTGTAGTACCTAGGTATTTAATTAAAAGACAATTTTTGGTCTGATGTCTTTATTTTCATCACGCGTGATAAGGCAAGAAAACAATTGCACCATTATCGCTAAAATACATTTTTTTCTTATTTTATTTATAATAATGACCATTACATATAACTAATTAATTAATCAGTAAAATAATCACTACTACACAATAATTGTTTTTTTTTTCTCTTAGTGAAGGGAGTTCAATCTATTAAATAGCTTAAAAGTAGACTAGCGCGGGAGTAATTAGTTTACATGTATTTTATAAAAGTGCATATAAAACATTATTTTCAATAGTCTAAAGCCTTCCTCGATAAATGGTCTATCCAACACAAACATAATTTTTCAATTGGAATCAGTAGTTCATGAGATTAGCTCTTGCAAACAAACAAACAAACAAACAATCAATCAAACATACAAACAAACTATTCAGCATTATAATATTAGTATAGATTACTGGCCGTGAACTTGTTATGAAACCACACTCTTGTATTTAATGACTAAGTATTTAATTATTACACACGTGCATATAAATAAAACATGAAGCTCTATTTTGTGCTGAATTAGCAGACGTTGCAGAGAATCATCTTCCAGCCGACCAGTGACTGGATAGTAGGGTTTGGGAATTCCCGACAATTTCAAGGTCCCGGGACACGAGACAGCCTACCGTCAAAGTCCCGGGAATTCCCGGGACTTCGAGACTTTTGTTTTTTTTAGTGGGGCTTTCGTAAAATTATAATTAAGTTAGTTTTTTGTTTAAAATTGTACATACATACATACAATCAGGCTTATAATACCAAATGGGGTACGAAGAGAACCTAAAACGTGACAGATAAAACCATGATTATGAGTAAGTATTTCACGCTTTGCAGACACTTGTAGCATAATTTTAAGTTTGAAAACAGATGGAAGAGGTAGTATAATAGTGACCGGTTGCTAGTCTGTCGCCTACAGCATATCTAAACCTATTTCCTTAGTCGTTTCTTACGAAAAAAATTGTACCTGTTAAAAAAGGACAACCGTTTGTAAAAATCACAAAATTATTAATTTGCTTCATCAAAATAATCTAAATATGTATAGAAAAAAGGATTTTAAATAAGTCTTTCACTTGTTTTAACTTAGCTGACCACGTAGTTATTCAATAAATTTACAGATAACGCATTGCTCATTCAGTTACTTGAGAATAAAAATGAATTTCAATAATCTTGTCTCGTCTCGAGTCTTGAGTGTAAAGTCCCGGGACTCGAGACAGCTAAAATTACGAAAAGTCCCGGGACCTCGAGACTCGAGACGTCCCGGGACCCAAACCCTACTGGATAGTAGTGCCTATTTAAAATCTGGTCGCCTCAATACATAAAGTAAGAGTTATTATGATAATGGCTAAAGCACATGGTTAAACTGCAGCAGGACAATACTATAGTTAATGACGAAGAAGAAAACGTC
Source organism: Adoxophyes honmai (assembly GCA_005406045.1). NCBI lineage: Eukaryota > Metazoa > Arthropoda > Insecta > Lepidoptera > Tortricidae > Adoxophyes > Adoxophyes honmai. Next base: position 65,256 of record BHDV01000601.1, read on the forward strand.
AGCTAGCAGCGCCATCTTGAGAGGTTTGGAAGGTGGCAGCCGCACGCGCAGCGACGCCGCGCGCAGCCGACGGGTGAGCGCTCGCGCCGCGCGCGCGCACGTGGCCGCCTCCGCGCCCGATACTAAAAATATACATACATACATACATATTCTCACGCCTGTATTCCCAAGAGGGGTAGGCAGAGCACATGATTTCAAAAATCCAGTGCCACGTTTAGCAATTTCAGGGTAACCAAATGGTTAAACGTGATATTGCAGTGACAGGTTGCTAGCCCATCGCTCACAATACACTAACCCATTCCCAGAGTCGACTCCTACGCCACGGGAAGAAAGGGTGAGGTGCTATTCTAACCCGGCACCACATGGGGCAAAAAGTATAATTTTAAACAAAAAAAAACGACTTCAAATTAGCGACATCTTGAAAGTACTTATTCGGTTTACTGAATGTAAATTCTTGACTTTATCAATAAATTACCGAAAGCGCCGTACATGTCCCTATAACATTTGAAGAGTTCCTTCGATAACCTCCTCATTTTTTGATGTCGGTCTTAAATTAAAATAAAACTTAATCGAGTTCTCGTCACGCCTTCTTTGACAGACACTCAAACACGCTGGGCATTACAGTCCTCTGTTCAGAACTGCAGAAGAGGATCAAACAGCCAAGCATGTTCTATTGGAGTGTTCCGGAATGGTAGACCACAGGGGTGGACAAAGCACGGGATAATGGGGTCTGTCCAGAAGGTTGCTGATAACGTGAAGAGTCTGCTGGCATTCCTCTAGGAGCTCGGCTGACAAGATTAGCATTCCGTCCAGCTCTTCCACGCAAAATAGGCGAATGCAAGTCGTTGAGTTCCAGAGACCCATAGCAATTCCACAGATTTAAGCTAGGGTACAGTTAGCTGCAGAGATAAGTAACCCCCCGCCCATTCAATGTTTCATTACTAGGGGGTAACTTTTCTCTGCAGTTGTCCGTTCTAGATGAGAATTAGCACACGTCATTACGAATTCAATGAAGCAGGCGATGTTTTCGTATTAATTAATAATACCTATTAGTGGTTTATTTTTATTTTAGCAAGGTAAATAATTATATCAACATACTTCCCTCCATTATACAGCGCAGCGAAACTAATTTTCTGTACAGTTCCTTCATCTCATTATGAATATGCTGGCCGAAGTAAACGGAAATTGTCCTCATCAGTATGTAGCAACATGCATATAACCATTTGTCAAAATACCAGGGATGTACTAGAAATTTCTGGAAAAAATCACCATTCGTTAAATTCAAGTTAGGTACAACACGAAATAATGAACTAACATTCTTAACAAACATAACGCGTGCAAACATTACGCATGTATAAGTACTCTTAAATGATGTGGGCAGAACACAAAACTTTACAATGACAAAATTATTACAACGTGGCAATGCTGCCAGCCTTCTGGCCACCCTCCCTATTGGCGGCGATTCGGGACAATTTTTTTTATCTTTAATTTTAGTTTTAGATTTAATTTGAGTTCTAGTTAAGTTTGTTTTTAGTGTAAGGTATTTATAAGTTTTATTGTTTTTTTCTGTACATAGTCAAATAATTATTATAATAATTATACTCGTATTATGACAAATTATGACTATGCACAAATTATGACAATACTGAGCACGTTCAGCCACTTTTAGCACAATTTTTAACCGACTTCAAAAAAGGAGGTATTCAATTCGGCTGTATTTTTATGTATGTTACCTCAGAACTTCTAAACGGGTGGACCGATTTCGATGGTTCTTTTTGTGTTCGATAGCAAATGGCTTCCCATTGGTCCCATTTTAATTTCATCAAAATCTAACTAGTAGTTTTTGAATTATCCTTAAAATAAATAAAAAATGTATGGGCATTCGGGAATTTTAGTCCGAACTTACATTTGTACATACTTACATACCTACATACAGTCACGCCTGTATTCTTAAATCGGGTAGGCAGAGCACACAAAACGCTACATAGACAAAACTATGTCTATGTCACGCTTCGTGGCCACTTCTAGCACATTTTTTGTAGGTTTTGAGTTAGCAGGTATGATAGTGACAGGTTGCTAGCCTCATAGCCTGTCGCCTAAAATTTACTTTAACCTAGGTCCTTAGTCGTCTCTTGCGATATCCACGAAAGAAATGGAGAGTATTTTTATGTGTATTCGCTGATTACTCGAAGACGCTTGGACCGATTTGGAAAATTCTTTTTTTGTCTGAAAGGGTATAGTTTCCAGGTAGTCCGATTGTCAGCATATCTTGACCTGATGATGGAATATGAGGGAAATCGAGGGCAACCCTCAAATTTTATAGGCACAGGTAATGTTTTTAGTACATTTTTCAAAACTACACCAGTATTTACGCTTGGCTGTAAAAAAAATATGATTGAGCTGATGATGAAAGGTCAACTCCTTAATTTTTAGGAGTTAAAGGATAATTTTTTCGATACTGAATGCACCTGCAGACTGAAAATTATAGTTTCAGTAATTAGCCAGGCCTGCTGCTTCTCAAGCGTTGCATGTCTGCTAATGCTCGTTCATCGTGGGGTTTACTTAACAGTTTAGAGGGTTCTAAATCAGATAGAGCTATTCCTCCTAAAGCCTTGAATCTGCTGAGAGCTACGTATACGTATACCTACTTGACCTTTAGTAAATACGTACATAAACAGAAGTTTCCTTTCAGGATAAAGCTAATTTGAAGTCGGTTTTTTTTTGTTTAAAATTATACGTATAAAGTTTGCCTGTCGCTCAACTCATATCGTCATAATCTAAACTAGACGTAAATCTAAACCAAACACAAAAGGAACTATACTCTTATTATCATGCTTAAAGTGTTAGTTAAAACTAAGTATTTCACCTCGTACGTTATACAATTACTAACGTTGGAATATATGAATGCGATGTAGTAAATTATGTCCGTCAAATAAGATAATAAAATCTGAAAGCGAAAAACGACAAGTATTATTGATCTAAATTCAAAGATGTTGGGCTTAAATAAAAAAAAACAATACGTATGACGAATCGGCTAAAATTTGTCGTTATATTTTTAGTCCATCACTTGGTATATGTATATGATAAAATATATGTCACCCATTGCTTGGTTTATTATATAATTAATAATTTTAAACAAAAAAAAACCGACTTCAAATCTATACTAATATAATAAAGCTGAAGAGTTTGTTTGTTTGTTTGAACGCGCTAATCTCAGGAACTACTGGTGCGAATTGAAAAATATTTTTTGTGTTGGATAGACCATTTATCAAGGAAGGCTTTAAGCTATATAACATCACGCTACGACCAATAGGACCGAAGAAACAGTGGAAAATGTAGGAAAAACGGGAGAAATTTGTCACTATTCCACGCAGACGGAGTCGCGGGCACAGCTAGTTAGCAATATTTTGAAAGTATTCTGTTTACTGAATGTAAAGTCTTGATTTCATCAATAAATTACCGAAAACGCCGTACATCTCCATATAAAATTTGAAGAGTTCCCTCGATTCCTCCAAGATCCCATCATCAGATCCTGGTTTCGTGCCAATGGGATCAATTTCGAGTTATACCCTTTCGATTAAAAAAAAAAATTTGAAAATCGGCCCACGGGTTTTCGAGATATCGAGTAACATACAAAAAAAAAAAAAAATATAGGTCGAATTGAGAACCTCCTCCTTTTTGAAGTCGATTAAAAATGGAGAGAATTAACCAATTTAATCGGCGGCCATTTTATTCCGGTGCCACCTGTCAAATCTATTGTTTTATATTCAGTCACTGATCTTAAAATTGAATCACCATGGAAAGTTACACGGTTCAGGAGCATGTGTAAACGATACAACTTTATTACCAAAATGAATAATCGTTAGTGCAAACGTTGCGCGCATTGCGCCCATTTTACGGCAGACGAGGTGGGAGTCCACAGTGTTCAATATGACTCAAAAAATTTCCCTATGCAAGACGAGAATACCCGCAGTCCCTTTTCTAATACTTTTTTTTATAAAAAATATTTAATGTGTCGTGACTTTGACGTATGAAAATGATAAAAATAGTTCTGTGGGTGTATCTAATAAAGATATTTAATTTTGGTCAAAGGAGTGTGATGAAGGGCCTTAAGGCACATATTTTCCAGTAAAAATTTTTGAAAATCCATCTCTGGTTACCGAGCTTGTCGTATTTTTTTAGTTTTACGATTTTTTTTTTTCTCCAAAATGACTCAAAAGTGCGGCTTGTGAGTAGCACTGAAAGATTGCTCTTCATCTACTTTATCATTCATAAAAAAATCACGTTCTACTATGGAAGCGTTTAGGAGTTATCGAGTTTCAAAAATACGGTGTTAGGGTTATCACTCAACTTGACTTAAATCTTTTACACTCTGATAAAGTAGAGAAGTTCCCCGTGAGGTGTCGGGCTAGAATAACACCTCTCTATTTCTTCCGTGGAAGTCGTCAGAGGCGATTAAGGACATAGGTTAATTAAGGTGTACTTTAGTTACATAGGCGACGGGCTAGCAACCTGTCACCTCAAAACCTAAGAAAATATTATGCTAGAAGTGGCCACAAAACGTAAAATAGTCATCGTATTGTCTATGTAGCGTTTTGTGTGCTCTGCCTACCCCGTTTGGGAATACAGGCGTGATTGTATGTATGTGATAGCCCAGCGGTTCGACTTGTTTCTTACTTCTTACTTCGTAGAGATGACGTGAATTGGCCACCGAGATCATATTGTGTGATTAGACACCGCCAGACTTTTTCTTTTGGGGTTTGCTAAAGTGGCAGATCTATGCCAATAACTCACAATCGATTGTTGCCCCGAAAGCCAACACAACAGAGGCCATCGCTCAGATTCAGCCAAATCTGGCAGCTGATTCATTAAAAATTGGACCTCTCGGAATCGCGCCACTATTCGAAACTGTGGCGGACATTTGAACGATTCGATTCAAAATGGCATAAATGAGTTTTTCAAATAAATAATAAAAATTGTTTATATCTCACACACATAAAGTCTCATTCAGTTTTAACATCGACCCGTCCTTGTTGAAAGACCCCATATAATAAAATAATTATGATGAGCGCACTTCCGGAGTGAGGGCATTTGATTTCATTTTTAGTGCAAAAGTTGAATAGTTACGTCACTCAACGCTTCCAAAAATATATATTTTTTTTTTGCTTAACAAAACCATATCGATAATTAATGTTTGTCACCTGAACACCAAAACAAGCCGTTATACTGTCTCCGGCGACCACTAAAGCCCATGTTGCTTCACTCATTTTTCCAATTTTTCTCGGATTCCTAACAGTAATTCTTCGTCGTCCTTCTCTTTGGAGTAAAATTCGCCTACCACCTCCGAAACCGAATTGTTCAAAAACTTCAAAGGTTCACAAATCATTCGTAAGAAAGCAAGAAAAATAACCATTTCATAGCAATAACAAAACTCTTGGTATAAATTTACCAATAACGGTACCTACCAAATTTTCTGATTTTAGCCAAGTTGTTGCGGAATACAAAAGATATAATTTACCTGTCACTGCAATATCACGTTTAATTATCTGGTTACCCTGAATTTGCTAAACGTGGCACTGGATTCTTGAATTTATGTGCTCTGCCTACCCCTCTTGGGAATACAGGCGTGAAGATATGTATGTATGTATGTATAATTTACAAAAATGTTAATAAATGGCAAAAAGTACCACGTCGATGCAAAATCTCGCGTCATGTTTCTTTGTAGAACTTTGAAAAGACTCGTTATTTTCAAACAACTCGTGGACTGCATTGATACGAGTATTTAAAACGAACTCCTTGAATCGTTTCGAGTTAAAAAAAACTAAAAACTAAGACTGCTGAAGTATTCATACATCACGCCTGTATTCCCAAGATTTCAGGGCATCCAGATGGTTAAACGTGATATTGCAGTGACAGGTTGCTAGCCCATCGCCAACAATACACTAACCCTTTCCCAGAGTCGACTCTTACGACACCCACGGGAAGAAAGAGGGAGGTGCTATTCTAACCCGGCACCACACGGGGTGCTGCTGAAGTATTAGCTATTAAAAATAACGTATCAAAAAATACAAAAAAGATTTGTGTGGTGCTTTTATCGTACGCCGATCCGTCCAAATTTACTTGAAGTGAGAAAAATTAAATGCTAAATGCCACTGTTAATAATACTTTTGCAAACTTAAATAGTGGCACGAAAGGCTTAACTTTTTTATTCAAAAATGAATAGTTTCGATAAAGTCCTGTTATATTTTCAACAAGCACTCAAGGACATTCAGTTTGTTTATCTTGATCATATTAAATACAATGTCTGCGCAGACAAGAAGTATTAATTATTATGGCGATGAACACAACCGCTGTCTTACCCTATCGATGAACAGAGCACATTGTGTTCATCATATAGGCTGGATGATGAACACAATGTGCTCTGTTCATCGATAGGGTAAGACAGCGGTGTAGAAATACTAATGGATTGATCTTTTCAATACGTACCGACACAATTATTTTACTTAAGCTGTGAAAACTCAATTATTGTAATTATCGTCATGGTTTTCACTGTCGTAACTAAATAACGTGGTATCGGGTTAAGAACAACATTTACATTATTTATTTCGTGATGACGTAGGAGGTGAATAATTAATTAGGTTTAGGTTTGCTCCAGGCAACGGGCTAGCACTATTCACCGCTTACTATAATGAGATATAGTCAAGGTAATCCCATCAAAAACATTCTGTAAAAAATCTACCCAAGTCTCGTTGAAGCTGCTTGTTTATCTCTAAAAAGTAATGAAATCT